>CM074718.1:310244709-310422209 GCA_037306005.1 Rhinophrynus dorsalis
TTTCTTTAATGCAAACCAAAATACATTTTAAAATAACAACAAACACTATATGTATTTGGCTGCATTACCTAATAAATATTTCTAGTTTAGTCGTTTAACATTTGTTGTCTCTCTACAGGAAGCTAATGAATATTGCCTTCAATGAAATGAATCCATTTCCGCTTAAGCTTCTCAAAAATCGCCGTGCAGCTCACATGGAAAAATTCAAAGCAGAACTTAATGAACTGGAACAGATTAAACAGGAATATGTAAAGCAAAAAGAACTTAGAAGCAAAGACCTGGATATGGGAGTCAGTGAAGATGAAGAAGAAACTTGATATTTGGATATGTGCATTAACTGAATTGCCCTTTATAATGCTGAGAACAACTTCAGGAATAGGATATATAAATCATGCAAATAAGGTCAACTCAAAGGATTTTACACAGTTTAAATAAAGCTTTGTAAAAAGAAAATTTCAGTGTGCAAACATTTATTATCCTATATAGTAATTTGCCAGGATGTTTGTCAGAAGCTGTCATGCGCAGTAGAGACTGCTAGAGTCCGGGCAGTCTCCACTGCACATGATTGCATCGTGTGAGTGAGGAGACGTAAGACTGCATCACGTGGAGCAGTGAGGTAGTGGCAGCTTAACCCTTTGAGTGCCAGAGGGGTACGCAACGCATTGCAAAGCAATGCCTTGTGTACCCCTCTGGCATTCAAAGGGTTAATACCAGGGCCTTGGCCCATGTACATGGGATTTTACACTAGTAATTTATAATTTAATAATTTATAATTTAATATAAGGATTTTCTTGTTAAAATTAGTTATATTAATATGAAGAAGCATTCAATCATCTAGACTCCCAATTACCAGTACACTGATGAAGTCTAATTGTGTCATTATTAGTAGAGAAATTAATTTCAGCACATGCCCCAAGCTTTCATTTACACCAGGGGCTTAACCCCTTAAGGACAGGCACGTGGCCAGCACTGGGAGGACTGAACTCCATGACGTGCCAAGACTGTTACTGGTCCTTAACCCCTTAAAGACCGGCACGCGCAGCTGGCACTTAAGGACCACGGAGGACCGTGCCAGGACCGTCAGTGGTCCTTAAGTGCCGGACCGCCTTGACTGTCCTGACACATCAAGGGTCCTAAAGGGGTTAAGTGCCAGACCGCCTTGACAGTCCTGGCACGTCAGTGGACATGAATGGGTTAAGCATGAGACCTCAGCTAGTACCTGGCAGTGCTCCTGGTAGATGTATTGTATCTTCTTTATATAGGGATGTAATATCCAGTTTATATACCAAGGAGTCCATTTATGAAATCACTGGTAGAACAAATTCAATACACTGTTCTCCTCGACTACTAGCATGATCTGTTTCCTAAATAATGTTGAATGCTTTTGAATACAGTAGCCGGAGGGATATCTGCTAAGAATCAGTGGAATGATAACTTTCTGTTCAGAAAATAACATGCAGGTGTAAGATGATGTTCGTTCCACTGACTAGATTAATATACAACACCCAGAAACTGGTATACAGAAAATGACACATACAATATCAGTATATCCCTAAAGTTTGGAGCTACTACAAGTTCCAACCCTGGGATATACCAGGAAGCGCCACAATGAATACAGATCCCAAAAATATAAACAAAATACAATATAAATATAATATAAATTATTCTCACGAATAATTCTTCAAGAGGTAGTAATTATATTTTCCAATGATAGATCACAAAGTCCAATGCTGCTGTTATTTGGGTCAGGGAATCCCAACTGTATAGCTGAAGAACAATAATCTCTCTGTTCTTCAGCTATACAGAAAATGAGAATTTCATCAGTGTGTCCCTTGGTGATTGAGTTGGGTGTTCACATGTATTGATAAATATGGGATTGGCTAACCCAATGAAGAGAGGATTTTAGTCTTACCTGTTAAATCCTTTTCTCTTAGTCCATATAGCTTACAGGTAACTCTGGGAAGGCGATCGCCCCTTTAAATAGGCAGGAAAAATTCTTGGAAAGAATACAGGGTGGAGCCTTCCTTCCCTCCTTAACCAAAATTGAGACACTAACCTATCTGGCTAGATAGCAAGAAGGAAAAGAGAAGACTCCTGTGAGCATGAACCCGAAAGGACTTCCACGTTCAGCCACAGGAGAACCAAGCATGGTCCCTTGACTGGGTGGGAGACCTGTAAGCTATATGGACTATGAGAAAAGGATTTAACAGGTAAGACTAAAATCCTATTTTCTTTGTTGTCCAATATAACGTACAGGTACCATGGGGATGTACCAACATTAAGTTTCCCAGTGGTGGGGAAATAAGGCAAGGACCAGGCTTTGGTCCCTCAAGTTACCAGAACTCCTATGGACTAATCAGATCACGGAATAGCCCCAAACAAACTAAGAAGTGTACACTGAACTGGAACACAGCCAACAGGACTCAGTTGTTAAAGATCACTATGACACAGGAAACAAAGTCCTAGACAGGCAGAACCACAGCCAGGAATTTTCAACCAAAACTAGAACATCAACACTGTAGTGTTTAGCAAAGCTGTGCACAGACGACCAAGTGGCCGCCTTGCACAGCTGATCAGCAGAGGCCTGATTCTTATAGGCGCAAGAGGCCCCAACAGACCTGGTGGAATGAGCTGTGACATAAAAAGGAGCAGGTTTCTTCCTGAGTTTGTATACCTTATGGATGGTAGACCGATCCAAGATGCATAGTCACTTTGGATGCAGCCTTACCAGCCCTAGTACTCTCAGGGATGACAAAAAGTGCATCAGTCTGGCAGTGCACATAGAACTTAAGGTAACATAGTAAATTAGGTTGAAAAAAGACACAAGTCCATCAAGTTCAACCTTCGCCTCATACCTCAGTAACTGAGAATTTTATAGCTTTCCTGCTACCGATTAAATTAGTCTTTATCAGACCTTCCTGATCAGCCTACTGATAAACAGTATAACTCTGTATGTTCCCTTTTGAAATAAATGTATCTAATCTTCTCTTAAATGTATCCATTGTATCTGCCATAACTACCTCCCTGGGCAATGAATTCCACAATTTGACAGACCTTACCGTAAAAAAACCCTTCCTCTGCTGAACTTTAAACCTCCTTTCCTCTAATCTCAAGGAGTGTCCCCTGGTCACCTGATCAGGCCTTGGAATAAATAGCTCACCGCAGAGATCCTTGTATTGACCTCACATATATTTGTACAATGTGATAGGTCTCCTCTTGTTTAGTCCTCCATTGCCTTAATTAATTTTGTTGCTCTCCGCTGTACCCTCTCTAGTTCTAGAATATCCTTTTTCAGAACCGGTGCCCAAAATTGCACTGCATACTCAAGGTGAGGTTTTACCAATGATTTGTATAATGGCAAAATAATGTTATCCACTCTTGCATCGATACCTCTTTTTATGCAAGACAGGACTTTGTTTGCCTTTGCTACTGCTGTTTGACACTGGTCACTGTTTCCAAGTTTGTAGTTGACAAGGATACCCAGGTCTTTTTCTAGCAATGAGTCACCTAAAATTATTCCATTAAGTTTATAAGTAGCCTTGGGATTGTTTCCTCCCAAATGCATGACTTTACACTTCCCCACATTAAACTTCATATTCCACATGTTTGCCCAATCTGACATTGTATGTACGTTCCTCTGTAGAGAGAAAATATCCTGTTCTGAATTAATGACTTTGCATAATTTAGTATCATCTGCAAATATTGATATTTTGCTTTCTATATCTATTTCCAGGTCATTTATAAACATGTTAAAAAGCAGCGGACCCAATACTGAACCCTGAGGTACTCCACTCTCCACTTTAACTGTACTGGAGAATTTTCCATTTACAACCACACACTGGTGCAAAGGTTATCTCCTAGCCCCAATTTCCTTATTTTATACACCAGCCTTCTGTGTGGCACTGTATCGAATGCCTTTGCAAAGTCTAGATATACTACATCTACTGCCTTGCCATTGTCAAGGTTGCTGCTTACTTCCTCATAGGAGCTGAAAAGATTAGTTTGGCATGATCTATTCTTCATAAAACCATATTGATTCGTGCTAATGATTTTATTTTTTGTGTTGTAATCCTGAATATAGTCCCTTATTATCCCTTCTATCAGTTTTCCCACTACAGAGGTCAAACTCACTGGTCTATAATTCCCAGGTTCTGTTTTAGTTTCCTTCTTAAATAGAGGCACTATGTTAGCTCTTCCCCAATCCTGTGGTAATAGAATCTTTAAAGAGTAAATATAGGGGTTTTGCTAACACTGCACTGAGTTCCTGAAGAACCCTTGGATGTATACCATCAGGACCCGGTGCTTTGTCGGTCTTAATTTTGTTCAGTCTTCCCATGACATCTCCTTGAGTTAACCCAATATCTATTAATTGTATTGTTTTATTTGTTACTTGCGGAGGCTCTTCTATCATTCCTTGCTCCCTTGTATATACTGATGCAAAGAAAGTGTTTAAAACATCAGCCTTTTCCTTATCCTCACTAACCAACTCACCCATCTCATTTTTGAATGGTCCAATGCACTCCCTCTTAAGTTTTTTGCTATTTATATATTTGAAAAACTTTTTTGGATTAGTTTTGCTTTCCCTTGCAATTTGAGTTTCACTATCTATTTTTGCTACCCTAATTGCCTTTTTGCAATCTTTGTTGCACTCCCTGTATTTTAAGAAAGATTGTTCAGTTCTTTCAGACTTAAATAATTTGAATGCGTTTTTTTCCTTGCCATTTCCTTCTTTACATGTGCAGTTAACCACATTGGCTGTGACTTACTTCTTTTGCATTTGTTCCCCATTGGTATATACTGTTGAGTACATTTCTGCAACCTAAATTTGAATTCTGACCATTTTTCCTCAGTATTTTTGCCTTTAAATAAAATATCCCAGTCTGTGTTGCATTGAAGCCCTTAACAATTTGAAGTTAGCTTTTTTAAAATGAAGAGTTTTGGTTGAACCTATACATTTTTGCTTTGCCAGACTGATCTCAAATGTAACCATGTTGTGATCACTGTTTCCCAAATGTTCTCTTACCATAATATTGGATACCATTTCTGTGTTATTAGTGATCACTAGGTCCAATACATTGTTATTTCTTGTCAGCGCTTCCACCATTTGTGACATGTAGCTTTCACAAAGTGTGTTCAAAACCCTGCTACCCTTAGCACTCTGACAGGTCTCATTTTCCAGTTGATATCTGGATAATTAAAATCTCCCATAATTATAGTATGCCCAAACTGGGCAGCTTTCCTCATTTGCAATAGCAGTTGGGCCTCATCATTGTCATCGATATTTGGTGGTTTGTAGCATATGCCCACCAACAACTTTTTTTTTACCTTTCACACCACATTTAGTCTTGATTTCTAACCACATGGACTCCACAATTTGGCCAGTTTCCTCACTAATATCACCTCGCAAAACTGGATTTAGCTCTGTTTTCAAATATAAGCACACACCTCCACCTTTTCTATTAATTCTGTCTCTTCTAAACAGGGAAAAGCCCTCTATATTTACAGCCCAGTCATGTGCATCGTTCCATCATGTTTCTGTTATTCCAATTATGTCCAATTGCTCATTAGCCGCCAGCAATTCTAGTTCTCCTATTTTATCTACCATACTTCTTGCATTTGCTAGCATACAATTAATTTTGAAGTCTTTACATATATTAATCCCTACATGCCTTTTTTCTACGCCTTCATTTACTAGGAGTTCCTCCCTACTGACTAAATTTTTCCCCACCCTTTCTCCATCCCCCTGGTCTTTTAATTGGACCCAGTTCCTATCTGCTCTATCTACCCCATTTTTGCTATCTATACCCACCCCCCCTTTCCTAGTTTAAAAGCTCCTCCAAGCTTCCTAGCATTCTCTCCCCTAACACAGAGGCTCCTCTACCATTTAGGTGCAATCCATCTCTTCCATATAGATTGTACCCAAGAGCAAAGTCTGCCCAGTGTTCTAAAAACCCAAAACCCTCCTTCCTACTACATTGCTTGAGCCATGCATTAAGCTCCCTGAGCTCCCTCTGTTTACCTGCACTGGCGCATGGCACAGGAAGTATTTCAGAAAATACTACCTTAGAGGTCCTTGCCTTGAGCTTGCACCCTAAATCCCTGAAATCATTCTTTAGGGACCCCCATCTTCCTCCTATTTTGTCATGGGTTCCAATATGTACCAAGACAGCTGGATCACTTCCAGCCCCTCCCAACAATCTGTCAGCCCTGTCCGCAACATGCCGAACCCGAGCACCCGGGAGACAGCATACTGTTCGGCATTCACGTTCATGGTGGCAGATTACCCTATCTACCCTCCTAATAATAGAGTCCCCTATTACCACCACCTGCCTTGGTTTCTGCCTGCTCTGCATCCCATCTAGCCTGGAAGGAGGACTGTTCCCCTGGCTGCTAGAGGAATCAGCCCTCTCCAGTGTTGCCAATTCTGTGCAATTCTCATCAACATCTTCACACAATCTTGCAAATCTGTTGGCCTGAGTCAACTCAGAACTGGCCTTCCTCTTCCTCTGCCCACTACCTCCCCTCCTTACTGTTACCCAGCTGCCTACCTGTGGCTCCTCATCTACAACTCCACCCTCTTCACCACTAACCCCACATACTACCTGCTCTGTGAGTTCTAAACTCCTTTCCAGGTTTCCAATGTCTCGCAATGTTGGAATATTTCTCTCCAAATCCAATATCTTAGACTCTAAAGAGAAAATATGCTCACACTTGGCATAGTGGTTTGACCCCTGGAACGATTGCTCCAAGTGTTCAAACATGTGTGTCACGGTTTTTTTAAAGACTCTCAGACCAGTATGTAAAATAAAACACAGTTTTATTTAGCAATAATAACACATAAGGTCGCCCTCTAGTGGCGGTTGGGTGTACATAAATGATAGTGACTGGAGAATACAAAGTTAAATGCACAAACGGAAAGCAAGTACACCTTTACCACCAAGGAAGGGGTATAACCCCGGAGGGTTAAGTCCTTTATCAATATTAGTTTCACGCCCTGGGTATGAGTAGGTTACGCTTAAGGTAACCACAAAGGGTTAAGTCCTTGATTATGAACAGTCTCTTAAGTGGATGCTTGGCACGCCCAAGGTGTAGATAAGCTGTGCTGAAGAAATGTTCACCAACAAGTGGATAGGGACTGTCTCGCCACGGTGTGTAGTATAGCAGAGCCCAATAGCCCCCACGGGCTTACCTACAGGAATGGCTACTGCTAGTGATCTTAGCCCCACGGGCGTGTATCGAACCGGCCTGCAGTGCAAGAGCTCCCAAGCCTCTTCAGACTCTACCGGACTGAGTATAATGAGACAGGGCCCAAAGCCCAACAGAAGTAGTACCGGAATGCTAGTGCTAAAGCCTGTGCCCATCACCACTTGGTATAACGGAATCGCCCAGTGTATACAACGAGAGAGATAGAGAGCCAAAGCGCCCAACCGGCTTAATAGGAAGTGAACACTCTACTGGGATGGTATCGAGTTGCCGACGGAGAGCGGCCAACTCAGCAAGAGTTTCACTATGAACGAGGCTCACACTGGAGTAGGGAGAGTGGGACCGAGACAGCACTGGTAGGGTTAAAAGGCACGTTTACACAAGGCTTTTCTGCGGTAGCACAGCACTGCGGTCTGAGGGAGGCGCACACAGCTCTGCACGATAGTAACACTGCACTGCACAAAGTAACACCAGGCAAGACAGCCACACAAGTACTGGAACAGTGGATGATAATGTCGCGACGGCGACAAACCGGAACTTGGGTCTTCTGGAACAGTCTGGAGGTGATCTTGCGGGAGGAAGTCAGCAAGGCCGGATCGGAGCACGTAGGAGGTAGTCGTACCAGCCGGGCCATACACAAGCAGGAATGTCAGCCAAGCAGAGTCGAGATCCGGAGGAGATAGTCAGACGAGCTGGGTCATACACAAGCAGGAACACTGGAGAATGGTCAGGGCTAGCCAAATCGGTACACAAGAATCAGAAACGTAGCAAAAGAACAACTGGCTCAGAAACACCACGAAAGGGCGCCTGACAGATGGAATTGCCAGGTATAAAAAGGAAACCAAGGGGCGGGCCAAACTAAGTGAACAAATCACCCTTGTACATAGCAGAGAGTGACAGCTAGATCACAGGCACTGTGATAGTACCCCCCCCTCAAAGACCCCCTCTCCCAGCTGGAGGCTTCGGTCTCTGAGGGTATTTGTAGTGGAAATTGCGCACAAGTCTGGGCGCATGGAGGTCCCTCTGGTCAATCCAAGAGCGCTCCTCCGGGCCATAGCCCTTCCAGTGGACCAAGTATTGCAACTTCCCTCTAAGTCGCCTAGAATCAATAATGCTCTGGACCTCATATTCCTCTTGCCCCTGGACGTCCACCGGCCCAGGAACCACCGGAGTGGTCGTGTAACGATTGCAAACCAAGGGTTTTAATAAAGACACATGGAACACATTGTGAATGTGCATAGACGGTGGAAGTTCCAACGCATAGGAGACCGGATTAATTTTGCGAATAATCTTAAATGGGCCAATAAACCGGGGAGCCAACTTATTCGAAGGGACTTGCAGGTTGAGGTTTCTGGAGGAAAGCCATACCCTATCCCCAACCTGGAAAGAGACCGCTGGCAGCCGTCTGCGATTGGCATACCTCTGATGTCGCTGGAAGGACTGACTGAGGGTCCTTTGTACCTGTGCCCATGTAGAACGGAGCTGCTCCATATGCTCATCCAAAGCCGGAATCTGCTGAGACTGAAACGAATCCGGGAGCAAACCTGGCTGAAACCCATAATTGATTAAGAACGGGGAGCTCCCGGATGATGAGTTAACTGCACAGTTCCTGGCAAACTCCGCCGCCCATGGCAACAGGTCGGCCCAATTGTTGTGATGATCAGAGATGAAACAGCGCAGGAACTGTTCCAATCCCTGGTTGGCACGCTCAGCGGCTCCGTTGGTCTGGGGATGGTAGGCGGAAGAGAAGGACAATTGAATGCCCATCATGCCACAGAATGCCCTCCAGAACCTGGACACGAATTGACTCCCACGGTCAGAGACCACCACTCTGGGTACCCCGTGCAAACGAAACACCTCACTAGCAAACACTTGAGCTAGTTCCTGAGCCGATGGAAGCCCTCTGAGTGGCACAAAATGAGCCATTTTGGAGAACCGATCAACCACCATAAGTATAAAAGTAAACCCCCTCGAGTTAGGCAATTCTCCCATAAAATCAATAGAAATGTGGGACCAGGGTCGTTCCCCATTAGGCACAGGTTGGAGCAAGCCCACTGGAAGATGCCTGGGGGTCTTGGCACGGGCACATGTGTCACAGGCGGCAGTAAAGGCGGAACAATCGGCTCCGAGCGTCGGCCACCAGAATAATTGCGAAAGAGACCATACCAGTTGATCCCTGCCAATGTGCCCGGCAGCCCTAGAGGAATGATAGGTCTCCAAAAGGCGAGTACGGAAAGGCTCCTCCACAAAGCATTTGCCAACTGGAGTCTCAGGTGGAGCCCTAGCTTGAGACCCCAGAATCTCCTCTCCCAGAGGTGAGGTTATACTAGTGCGGATGGTAGCCAAAATACGGTCAGGCTGAATGATGGGTACCGGCTCCTCCTCCCTGTCAGTGTCCGATGCAAACTGACGAGACAATGCGTCTGCCCTGATATTCTTAGACCCTGGAAGGTATGATACCACGAAGTTAAATTGGGACAGAAAGAGTGCCCACCTGGCCTGACAAGAAGACAACCTCTTAGCTTCAGAGAGATATGTCAAGTTCTTGTTGATCGGTCAGGATCAATACTAGATTCTTAGTACCCTCCAACAGGTGTCGCCACTCCTTCAATGCCAGAATAATAGCCAATAACTCTCTGTCGCCAATCTCATAGTGACTTTGTGCGGTAGACAACTTCTTAGAAAAAAACCCACAAGGTTTCAAGCTACCACCTCCCACAGGATGCTGGGAGAGTACTGCCCCAACCCCAACTTCGGAGGCGTCGACCTCCAACGTAAAAGGCAGGGAGGGGTTGGGATGGGACAGTACTGGAGCAGACGCAAAGGCAGATTTTAAGGTCTCAAACACATTATCAGCGGCCTCGGACCACTGAGAGGGAGAAGCGCCCTTATGAGTTAAGTCAGACAAGGGTTTCACAATAGTGGAAAAGTTGCGTATGAATTTCCTATAATAGTTGGAAAACCCTAAAAAGCACTGAATCGCTTTTAACCCCTTTAGGGCGAGGCCACTGCAATACCGCTGCCAACTTCTCTTGGTCCATAGCGATTCCATCCTTAGAGATTATGAACCCCAAGAATGGTACTTGTGACACATGGAATTCGCATTTTTCCAACTTGCAAAACAGCTTATTAGCCCTGAGTAGTGACAAAACTTGCGTGACATCTTTAATATGCTGGGCTAGCGTAGAGGAGTGAATCAATATATTGTCCAGATATACCACCACACAGGACTGAAGCATGTCACGCAAGATGTCATTAATCAGCTCCTGAAATACCGCAGGTGCATTACATAAGCCAAATGGCATTACCAGATATTCGTAGTGTCCCGTTCTGGTATTAAATGCCGTTTTCCACTCATCACCTTCTCTGATTCTTACTAGATTGTAAGCAGCCCGTAAATCAAGTTTGGTGAAGACAGAAGAGCCCTTCAATCTGTCAAATAACTCAGTGATGAGTGGAATAGGGTATGCATTCTTGGGCATCAGCTTGTTAAGCCCCCGGTAATCTATACAAGGCCTAAGTTCGCCATTTTTCTTCTTAACAAAGAAGAATCCGGCACCAGCCGGGGAGTTAGACTTGCGGATAATTCCTCTACTAAGGGCATCCTCAATGTACTCCTCCATAGCCCTGTTCTCTTCGCAAGACAGTGGGTAAGTACGACCCCTTGGAGGAAACACGCCAGGAGGCAGATCAATAGCGCAATCGTAGGGTCTGTGCTCGGGCAATGCGCTAGCCTCCCCCTTGCTGAATACATCACTGAATTCACCATATTCAACTGGTATAGCAGGGGAGGTACACATAATTTTCACAGGGATAGATAGGCAGTTTTCTTTACAGTAATTGGACCAGGCACTGACTTCGCATGTTTGCCAATCAAATTGAGGATTATGCCGAAGCAACCATGGAAACCCCAATATGACTGCATGGTGAGGAGAGCGGATAATCTGAAACTGAACCTCCTCTTTGTGGAGAGCCCCAACTGACATAGAGATAGGAATAGTTTCCATAGTAATAAAGGCTGGCTCCAATGGTCTGCCATCAATGGCCTCTACTGCCAACGGACACTCCTTCTTGCATAGAGGAATGTTGTGCAAGTCTGCGAAAGATTGGTCCATAAAGTATCCGGCTGCACCAGAGTCCACTAGTGCCAAGGTGTCTGCGCCCTTATCTGCCCAAAAGAACGTCACCTGGATGGTGGGTTTAGCAATGTTAGGATCTGGGGACTGTTGTACACCACCTAGGGCCTGTCCCCCAAGGTACCCTAGGTGCGTGCGTTTCCCGGCCTTACCGGACAATTGCGCAAAAGGTGCCCCTGTTTGCCACAATAAAGACAGAGACCATGCTTTTTACGAAAAGACCTCTCCTCGTTGGAGAGTCTCGTGAAACCCAGTTGCATTGGCTCTGCTGCCTCTCCCTTGCGTTCAGGAGAAAAGGGTGGAGAGGGTGGGTCAAAGAAGCAGTTCACCCCATGCTTCCTGGAGGTTGCCTTTCGTGCCAACCTTCTCTCCCTGATACGGGAGTCAATAATCATTACATAGTCAATGAATTCATCTAGGTTACCGGGTACATCCCGGGCAGCAATTTCATCTTTAATTGTCTCGGACAGCCCCTTAGCGAAGGCTGCCAATAATGCCTCATCGTTCCAGCCCACCTCCGCAGCCAGGGTCCGAAATTCTATCGCATAACTGCCCAAGGAACGTTCGCCCTGCTGTATCTCCATTAGCTTTTTGGCAGCGGAGGCCACTCTACCAGGCACCTCAAACACACGGCGGAACTTTCTTACAAATTCGTTAAAGTTCAGCGTGCAAGGTCTGGCACCTTCCCACAAGGGGTTCGCCCAAGCCAAAGCCTTGCCAGTTAGTAGCGATATCATGAAACCGACCCTACTTCGGTCGTTAGGAAAAGCCTGAGGCGTTAATTCCAGATAGATCTCTAACTGGTTAATGAAGCCCCTGCATAGGGAAGGCTCGCCATCATATCTCAACGGTAACGGCGCCGTAGCCGTTAAGCCCCTGACGCCCGTAGGAGGAGCTAGAGGCGGATTGTCCGGTGTCAAGACTGAGGAGACCACCGGACTCGGATTAGGCTTGTCTAGGTGTATTGTACGCTCCAGCAGGGTTTGTAGAGCCAGTGCCAATTGATCTAAGCGCTGCTCTTGGGCATCCATTCTCCAGTGGATGTTTTGAGTGTTACCTTCGCCCTTACTGTCTGAGGTCATTGGCCCTTTCGTACTGTCACGGTTTTTTTAAAGACTCTCAGACCAGTATGTAAAATAAAACATAGTTTTATTTAGCAATAACAACACATAAGGTCGCCCTCTAGTGGCGGTTGGGTGTAAATAAATGATAGTGACTGGAGAATACAAAGTTAACTGCACAAACGGAAAGCAAGTACACCTTTACCACCAAGGAAGGGGTATAACCCCGGAGGGTTAAGTCCTTTATCAATATTAGTTTCAAAGGAACTGTTTGGCACGCCCTGGGTATGAGTAGGTTACGCTTAAGGTAACCACAAAGTGTTAAGTCCTTGATTATGAACAGTCTCTTAAGTGGATGCTTGGCACGCCCAAGGTGTAGATAAGCTGTGCTGAAGAAATTTTCACCAACAAGTGGATAGGGACTGTCTCGCCACGGTGTGTAGTATAGCAGAGCCCAATAGCCCCCACGGGCTTACCTACAGGAATGGCTACTGCTAGTGCAAGTGATCTTAGCCCCACGGGCGTGTATCGAACCGGCCTGCAGTGCAAGAGCTCCCAAGCCTCTTCAGACTCTACCGGACTGAGTATAATGAGACAGGGCCCAAAGCCCAACAGAAGTAGTACCGGAATGCTAGTGCTAAAGCCTGTGCCCGTCACCACTCGGTATAACGGAATCGCCCAGTGTATACAACGAGAGAGATAGAGAGCCAAAGCGCCCAACCGGCCTAATAGGAAGTGAACACTCTACTGGGATGGTATTGAGTTGCCGACGGAGAGCGGCCAACTCAGCAAGAGTTTCACTATGAACGAGGCTCACACTGGAGTAGGGAGAGTGGGACCGAGACAGCACTGGTAGGGTTAAAAGGCACAGCACTGCGGTCTGAGGGAGGCGCACACAGCTCTGCACGATAGTAACACTGCACTGCACGAAGTAACACCAGGCAAGACAGCCACACAAGTAGTGGAACAGTGGATGATAATGTCGCGACGGCGACAAACCGGAACGTGGGTCTTCTGGAACACGCTGGAGGTGATCTTGCGGGAGGAAGTCAGCAAGGCCGGATCGGAGCACGTAGGAGGTAGTCGTACCAGCCGGGTCATACACAAGCAGGAACGTCAGCCAAGCAGAGTCGAGATCCGGAGGAGATAGTCAGACGAGCCGGGTCATACACAAGCAGGAACACTGGAGAATGGTCAGGGCTAGCCAAATTGGTACACAAGAATCAGAAACGTAGCAACAGAACAACTGGCTCAGAAACACCACGAAAGGGTGCCTGACAGATGGAATTGCCAGGTATAAAAAGGAAACCAAGGGGCGGGCCAAACTAAGTGAACAAATCACCCTTGTACATAGCAGAGAGTGACAGCTAGATCACAGGCACTGTGATAATGTGACAAGATGTGCACTGCGTGAGATTAGCTAACCTGCTATCACTCATGCTTGGTTTTACAATTCAAATAGCTTTATATTATCCTCTGATGCTCACTATATGGTAAGTAACCAACCTTAAATGTGAATGCAATAAATCCTTTGAAATGATAGTCACCTCAGAGCTCTGCTGATTTCCAACTCCTGCTTCTATTCTAACTCCAGATTCCTTCTAACTCTTCACCTGGAACCAGTCACTTGTAATAGCAGTCTCACAGAGCCAGCTCCACAGAGCTAATGGACTGTATTTATAGTAACTAGCAGCCAGGTGAAATCCCTTAACAATCAGCCCTAATCACACAGGCCGGAGAAAAACCCAGTAAACAGTTTTTTTTTTTTAACTTTTGCAATACCCACACAATTTTATTAAGGTTTAAAAAAAAAACACACTCTTATGTACTTAACCAGATTCCTTCTAACTCTTCACTTGGAACCAGTCACTTGTAATAGCAGTCCCCTGTTTTAAATTCCCACACTTCTGCACTTACACACTGATGCAAGATTCACACGTTCAAGTATTCACTATGTATCGGCTATTTAATCCAGGAATCCACCAATTACAAACATAGCAATTAGTCACTCCCGCCACACCAGCCTTCAATTATTTGCTTGTCTCACAGTAAAGAGAGGGAAAACAAAACCCAGAGATTTGTTTTTTAACCTCTCCTTTACCGCAGTACACCACACACAATATACTTATTCTATTTTTCCAGCAAGTATCCCAACTCAGTGCAGGTAGTGCACTACTCCCAACAAGTGGAGATCTCTCTCCTCCTCAGATTTAGGGTCAGGACAAAATAAAGGCACATCTCCTGATTGTTGTGGAACTCCGAGACCACCTTAGGAATAAATTCCTGAGAGGTAAGAAGAACCGCCTTGTCCTTGTGAAACACCAGGAAAGGCGGTTTGCAGGATAAGGCCTGCAGTTCAGCAACTCTGTGAACAGAGACATTTGCCAAGAGAGAGGCCATCTTCCAAGGCAGGAGACGAAAAGGAATGGTAGCCATGGACTCAAAGGGAGGCCGCTGCAAGACACCCAATACAACATTAAGGTCCCACTGAGGAGTGGATTGCTTTAAAGCAGGGAAAGTATGAGCGACACCCTGAAAGAAAACCTTCACATCCTGAAGGATGACGAGGCACCTCTGGAAAAAAGACAGAGAGCGCAGATGTCTGAACATTCAAAGAATTTAGGCTAAGAGCCTAGTTCAAGCCATCCTGTAAAAAAAGGACAGGAGAGTCGGCAGATCAAACTCTTGCGAGGGCAGATCCCTCTCTTCCCCTCACCAAGAGAGGAAGATAGACCAAATTCTTTGGTAAGCTTTAGAGGAAACAGGCTTTCGAGCCTGAATCACAATAGCTACCACCTCAGAAGAGACTCCTTTCTTGAATCAAACCCAGATGCTCCATGTTCTCCTTCCACAGGTAGCTCTGTAGGAGGAGATCTGGTCTGCATGGAAGCCGAAATGGTTCGCACACAGACAGGTCCAAGGGCTCTGGAAACCAAGGTTGCCAGGGCTAGTACACAGCAACTAGGATTACCGGAGTCCTCTCCATCCATAGCTTCCTCAGCACCCTGGGGAGCAGGGGAAGAGGAGGAAAAATGTAGGCTAGAGGAAACTGCCAAGGAATCGACAGATCATCCACCGCGAATACCAGAGGATCCTTCCAGCAGGAGCAAAACATCTGAACTTCCTGTTGTGTCTGGTGGCCATCAGGTCAATCTAGGGAAGTCTCAATCTCCGGCCAATGAGGTTGATCACTACCTGATGAAGCTCCCATTCTCTGTTGACCACTGTGTGTCGACTTAAGAAGTCGGCTAAGAGGTTGTCTAAGCCTGGAAGATATACTGCGGAGATGGCAGGAACATGCCCAGGTTAAAATAGCCTTGACCTCCAACCAAGCAACAAGACTCCTGGTGCTGTCTTGCTTGTTGATGTAAGCCATAGCCGTGGTGTTGTCTGACTGGGCTCGAACTGGACAGCCTTTGAGATGAGACTACCAGTATCTCAGAGCATGGAATATCGCCCAGAGTTCCAGAACATTGATAGGTGGGAGAGACTCCTACGTGGATCACTGACCCTGGACATTCATGTGACCCAGGATCGCTCCCCAAACGGATAGGTTGGGGTCCGCCGTCACCGTGGTCCAGAATGGGATCACAAACTGTCTTCCTTTCCACAGGTAGGAGAGATTCAGCCACCAAGGAAGACTCCACATGCAAGGGAAGAGAGAGCGACAGCAAGTCTAAATTACAAATCTCTGTAGTTCTCTCACATGAGCCAGATCTGTAGAACCACATCTTCCGTCAGAAATACCATGCCTTGCAGGGTATCGAATAGAAGACCCAGGAAGAGCAATCTCTGTGAAGGAATTGGGTCTGACTTGTCCATGTACAGAACCCACCCATGATGGGTGAGAGTGTGGATGCAGTCCTGAAACTGTTGCTGAAGAAGTTCTGCAGATGGGGCTTTCAAGAGCAAGTCATCCATGTATGGCGTTACCCGGATACCCCTCTCGTGCATAACAGAAATCAATGCACCCAGGATGCAAATGAACACCTGAGGGTCGGTCAGACCAAAGGGGAGATCCAAAAACTGTAAGTGACCCTTGTTGCAAGCGAATCTGAGATATCTCCGTCTCTCCGGATGAATAGTGATGTGCAGGTAGGCATCTTGCAGATCCAAGGAAGGCAGAAATTCCCCTGGACACATCACCACAATGACTGAGCATAAGGACTCCTGGTGTTCAGAAAGAAATTGAGATCCTTGAGATCCAGAATGGAATGGCAGCTGCCAGCCTTCTTGGAGACCACAAATAGGTTGGAATAGAAGCCCAAACCTACTTCTGCCTCGGGAACTGGTTCCAGAACATCCTTGTCTAAGAGAATCTGGATGGCCCCGTTAAAAAGACAAAGCTTTTCCAGTCCCTGAGGGGAGTGAGAATGGAAGAACCTGAAGGAAGGAAGAGATGTGAAGGGAATCCTGTACCCTTCGGAAACCATTTGTAAAACCCGCATCCGCAATTGTGTCTGTCCAGACACTGAGAAAGTGGTGCAGACGACCACCCTCTGGCGCATGTGGCGGGTCATGCCAAAGGAGGTTTGGTGGATTTGGGCTTGGTGGAGCACTGCTTGGGCCTCCACTGTAGTTTGGGTTTAGTAGTCGCAGATGTGGCCTTCAGAATGGCCTCAAGCTTTCTGTCAGTCAAATCCTTGAGAGCAGAAGCACCCGCCACAGGCAAAGCCATGGATTTGGAAAGCCTACAGATGGGGGCATCAACCATAGGGGGGAGAGCCCACTGAGTCAAGGCCACCTCTGAGGAGGGGTACAAATTAGCAATTCTGACATCCTAAAAGGAGATGGAGATAGTATAAGAAATAAACCCAATACTCTGTCCCACATTAAAGAATTAACCCCAGAAAGAGCTAAAATACACTTATCTGGCAGGCGAAGGTTTTAATCTGCTGAAGAGAGAGGAAGGATCCAAGCCCTGCATAGCATACTTGTGAGAGGAAAGAAAGAAAATGGTGACCGAACTGTCAGCCAATCAGGAAACAGCCCATGAAATCGGTGTTCATGGGAAATGTAGTTTCCCCTGAAAGGACCCAAAAGCAATGCCCAAATCCCCCTGAGCTCCCCCCCCCAAGACACTTAGAACATGCACCAGAGTGTAGCACAAAGGCAGACAAAAGAATGAGCCATCTCTGAACTCGGTGAGTGGAGCGGTTACAGAGATGTATCAGTGAAAAGGTCCCATAGAGATCAATGGAGCATTGTGGCCATGCAGTAAAGCGCGCCCTAAAGGCGCAGTATTCAAATAAACAAATTTTAATAAAAGTGTCCCAAAGGTTGGAAAACACATAGAGAACACATGCACATAAATAGAAAACAGTGACCCCCAAGGAAAATGCGTGAAAACGACCCCTAAAGCACCAAACATGGCAAGGGAAGGGTTAAATTACCAAAGAAAAACCAAAATGCTCCAAAGACCACAACCAGACAATAAGATAAACCCAAATGAGAGTAGAAGTATGTGTGCAGGAACTCCTAAAGGAGACCCCTGTGTGGAGGGGAAGCAATGGGAGAAGTGGATCTCAGCACTCAAAGGGTTGCTCACTTTTTTCTTTTTTTTGCAGGTCTTCTGTCTTCAGATTACCACTGAGAAAGGGAGAAGCCTCAGTGGGCTTCTCCTAGGGAAAATACATAGCACACAAGGTTTTCCCCCAGGGCTGGAAGGTCCACAAACAGCCCCTGTTAACTGAGCAATCCACCACTGGGAAGTCAATAATGGTTATCATCTTAGTGGGAGATTTCTACACCCCATATCTAACAGAAAACAATAAAGAAAACTAAAAACTAAGCAGAACTGTTCTCTTGCCTGTCTTCATCAAGAAACAAATCTAACTGGAGAGAGATTGGCTGGTGACCAGCTAAGGAAGAAAGGAAAGCTCCACCCTGCATTCTTTCTAAGAATTTTTCCTGCCTATGTAAAGGTGCGACCGCTTTCCCAGAGTTACCTGTAAGCTATATTGGATGACAAAGAAATACTAATTATTTATTATTTTCTCTTTTGCTGCTCATTTAGTTGTTTTCATATTGATGGACTACTAATTATGTGAATCTGAGATTTAAACCTGGAGCTACTAATGACAACCACGTCAATATATTGAAATCAATTTCTTTGAGATATTCAGTTTAATATACCAAGTGGTCCATTTATGAATTAGCTAGAGATCACAGTTATGTCCATTTGGGAACACTCCCCCTGAAATCCATTGAAAGAGAATTATATTCACTCCACTAAATTCATTTTCCAGAGCTCACTCAGACAGTATAGTGATCACTACATGTTCTGTATGCTGTCTTATCAGAGCACTCCATGCTCTGCGTCCTGTATAGATTGTCCCACTGGGGTTTTCACATTATTCATGATATGTGGCAAATTCCAGTAATTTCTCTGAGACTAGTGAAGGTTCTTAACCCCTTCAGTGCCAGAGGCTTGGGCCATTTCCTGTACCCTGCAGACCAGACACTTTTTCAGCATTTTTGCTATGCTCCTGTTTAGGCTTGATTTACTCTGGTGATTTTTAGTTACATATGCAAAACTATATATTGTTTTTTTCAGAATGAATTGCGCTTTCTCATGGTATCTTACATGAAGAGAATTTTGCATTGTGCAAAAAGCTATGATGTCATAATTACAAAAAAAAGTGAAAAATTTCTCATTTTGCTAAAATCACATACTATGTATCAAAAACATTTACCTTGATTGAAAAAGTTTCAATTATTTAAAAAAGCCCTGAGTCCCCCGAGTAAAAAAATACCAAATTTATATAGTTTTACCTACGTCCATGGCTAGCGTAGAGCCCTAATCACCAGAAGCGCAAAATGACATTTTCAACTTTGAGCTAATACGAATGTTCTAGTGTTTTTGTGGTAAATCTACCCTAGAACAGTGGAATAACTATATAAAACTATATATTTCTGAAAAGAAGACAAGCTGCTGCATCTAATGAGGGGTGACATGCCTTCTTACCCCAAGCCTGGTGGACACAAATGCCTCCAGAATGTGGTGCTAATGAAAAAAAAAAGGTATTCTCTTACATTTCTGCCCCTTCAAATGTACTGAAATCTGTGAAAACCATGTAATTTCCAACTGTATCCATTAGCTAGTGCTCTTAGGAGAAAAATGACACCCCACTGGCATGAGTTGACCTTCCTCAGGGGACGCTAGAAGTGCAAAACGACACCTACTACAACTTCTAATTTTTCTAACATTTTCTCAAACATTACTTGTCTATGCAAAAATGGTTATAACAACTACAGAAGTGAAGAAAGGGTACACAAACCATACCATTTTGGAAAGAAGACAACCTGCCACATTTAATGAGGGGTGACTTGCCTTCTTACCCCAAGCCTGGTGGGCATAAATGCCTCCAGAAAGGCACTAATGGAAAAAAAAAAGGCATTTTCTTACATTTTTGCCCCTTCAAATATACTGAAATCTGTGAAAACCACTGAATTTCCAACTGTATTCATTAGCTAGTGCTCTTAGTAGAAAAATGACACCTCATTCGTCTGAGTTCACCTACCTTAGGGGGCGCTACAAGTACAAAACTACACCTACCTCTAATTTTTCTAACATTTTCTCAAACATTACTTGTCTGTACAAAAATGGTTATAACAACTACAGACGTGAAGAAAAGTAGACAAACCATACCATTTTGGAAGGGAGACAACCTGCCTCATCTAATGAGGGGTGACTTGCCTTCTTACCCCAAACCTGGTGTGCAGAAATGCCTCCAGAAAGTGGCAGTATAGGACAAAAATGGCATTTTCTTACATTTCTGCCCCTTCAAATGTACTGAAATCTGTGAAAACCATTGAATTTCCAACTGTATCCATTAGCTAGTGGTCTTAGAAGAAAAATTACACCCCATTGGTATGAATTGACCTACCTTAGGGGTTGCTCGAAGTACAAAATTACACCTACTACAACCTCTGATTTTTCTAACATTTTCTCAAACCTGACTTGCCTGTACGAAAATAGCTATAACACCCTCAGAAGTGAAGAAAAGGTAGATAAACCATACCATTTTGGAAAGAAGATAACCTGCCACATCTAATGAGGGGTCACTTGCCTTCTTAACCCAATCCTGGTGTGCATAAATGTTTCCAGAAGGAGACGATATAGGAAAAAAATTTAATTGTTTTACATTTCTGTCCCTTCAAATGTAGTGAAATCTGTGAAAGCTATGGGATTTCCAACTGTATTTGTTAGTTATTGCTCTTAGAAGAATGGCACCCCATTGGTATGAGCTGACATACCGTAGGGGGTGCTAGAAGTACAAAACTACTACTGCTGCAACCTCTGATTTCTCTAACATTTTCTCAAACATTCTTGCGTGTATGAAAATGGTTATAACAGCTATAGAAGTGAAGAAAAGGAAGAGAAACCATACCATTTTGGAAAGAAGATAACCTGCCGCATCTAATGAGGGGTCACTTGCCTTTCTACCCCTAAATTAGTGTGCACAACTATTTCCAGAATGTGGTGATACAGAAAAATTTTTTTTTTTTTTTTTTTTTTTTTTTACAAATCAGTCACTTCAAAGATATGAAAATGGTTCAACACCATGGGATTTCCTAGGAGGATGGAAAATGGTACCCTACTGGTGTGGGTTGACATACCATATTGGGTGCCAGGAGTGTGGCTACCAGTGAAACAAGGATGGGGAAGCAAACAGTGTATGTATGATTCTATGGCTATTAGTGGTCAGTCAGTGTTCGTGAGGACCTGTGACTGCCAATGAAACCAGGTTGGGGGGGCGGACAAGGGGTCTGGCAGTGTATGTGGGTATATCTACCAATGGGCACTGTTACTACCAGTGTGCACTGTATGTCCCCCACATACACTTTGATTCCCAGCCTGAATCCAGTGCGTACTGGCACTTAGGTCTACCAGTAGGCAGTGGAACCAGGCTGGGGGGGGTATGGGGGGTCAAACTGGGAATGGGACTGCCAGTGGGCTGTGGAACTAGGCTGGTGGGTAGAGTATGTGGGGGGATTGGAGGCAATTTGTGTGCATGACACAGGGGTGTCCAATGAATTGCAATGCATTGGACCCCTTGTGGCACACAGAGGGTTTTTTTGTTGTTTTTTTTTTATTATTATTCTTTATTCATAGCTTGTTGGGGGGCCTCAGGGCCCCCCAACAAGCTTTGACTGTAAAGCAATTGTAAAAAAAAGTCCTGTGTGTGCCACAGGAGGGGATCTGCAATGAACCCCCTCCCCTGTGACACACACACAGGTTTAATTTTTTTAATTTTTTTTTTATAGACCTCATTGGGGGACTTCAGGACCCTTCCTGATGTCCCCAAATGTGGTTTTAGTAAAAAAAAAATATATATATGGCCCAAAAGAATTTACCCTGTGAGTGCCACAGGGGTCTCCAGCACATTGCAAAGCAATGTTCTGCAGACCCCTGCAACACTCACAGAGTTATTATTTTTTTATTATTATCATCAGAGATTGTGGGGGGACATCATGACCTTTCCTGATGTCCCCCCAACAAACTCTGATTACAAGTTAGTGAAAATAGTCCTGTGTGTGCCACAGGAAGAGGGGTCAGCAATGAACCCCCTCCCCTGTGGCACACACAGGGTTTTGTTTTTTTTTGTTCATTTTTTTATAGACCTCACTGGGGGGGCTTCGGGACCCTTCCTGATGTCCCCCAATAAGGTCTTAGTAAAAAAAAATATGGCCCAAAAGAATTTACCCTGTGAGTGCCACATGGTCTCCAGCACTTCGCAAAGCAATGTTCTGCGGACCCCTGTGGCACTCACAGAGTTGTTATTTTTTTTATTATTAGTATTATTTTTTATTATTATCAGAGATTGTGGGGGGACATCAGGACCTTTCCTGATGTCCCCCCAACAAACTCCGATGACAGGTCAGTGAAAAATAGCCCTGTGTGTGCCACAGGAGGGCGGGCTGCAATGAACCCCCTCCCCTGTGGCACACACAGGGTTTAAAAAAAGTTCCAATTTTTTTTATATTATAGACCTTATTGGGGGACATCAGGACCCCTTCTGATGTCCCCCAGTGGGGTCTTGGTAAAAAAAAAAAAAATATTTCCCAAAAGTATTGACCCTGTGAGTGCCACAGTGGTCTCCAGTGCATTGCAAAGCAATGTGCTGGGGACCTCTGTGGCAGTCGCAGGGTTAATTTTTATTTATTTATTTTTTAATTTATCTCAGACCTCGTGGGGGGACATCAGGACCCCTCCTAATGTCCCCCCAGTTAATGATCTCCCAGCGCAATAAGCTCTCCTGCCTTCTCTCCTACCACCGGTAGGAGTGAACGGGACCGGGCAAACTTCCTTAATGTCATTGGTGACGATGGGAGGCTTCCCCCGGTCCTGCCCACTCCTACCCGGAAGTTCGGGTAGGAGAGAGGGGAAAGGAGAAGCTGCTCTTCTCCTCTTTATTGATCTCCCAGCGCAATCAGCTGGGAGATCAATAACTGGGGGTGCATGAGGAGTGATCCTCATGCCCCCCCACGAGTGCCAGGCCACTTTTAATCTAAAATGTGGCAACTGCAAGCTGGTTATACCGGCTTATGCAGTGACCGCATTGTAGATGTACATTGTACGAGCTTGGCACAGCAGGTACAGCTGTGCAAACTCGTACAATGTATCCACCTGGCACTCTAGGGGTTAAGGATGTGGCTTGGCTCCCACTATAATAAGCTAGAAATAGTGTTACTTACTCCTTATGATGACCAGTCTGAGTACAAGACAAAACAGGCATACAGCATCTGGGGAAATTGACTTCCTGCCCCTCTAAGTAGGCATGAATGCTGGATCACTACTAATGTAACTATGCTGGGAGAAATTTTGATCAGAAGTAAATATAGCTTCTTTCTCCTCTAGGTCTTACTGGTTTCTGTTTCCACAAAAAACTACAGCTGAGGACCAGAAGTCAATACAGTATGAGAGAAAAATGCATTTTGTAGTCTAGTTTTAACTGTAAATACATTTGATTACAAAATGTCCTAATAATTGGTGCAGCCCTGTTTTACTCAGTAGGAAACGCCACAATAAATATTTTGTGTAACTACACTACTATTCTTTTAAAGCAGTGGTTCTCAACCTTTCTGGTGCCGCGGCCCTTCGATAAAATTTCCCAAGTTGTGGCAACCCCTAACAGTAAAATTATTTTCATTGCTCCTTCATCACTGTAATTACTGAATTACTCTGTTATAAAAAAAATCCTCACTGTTCCGAGGCCGGAAGCCAGGCAGCAGTGCAGACATCTTATCTGCGTGCCTGCACTGTCAGTCCCGGTCTCCCAAACAATTACAAGTTTTACAGATTAAAATAGACACAAAAAAAAAAAATTCTGATGGTTTTAGGTGACCCCTGGAAAATCGTCATTCGACCCCCGAAGGGGTCGCGACCCACAGGTTGAGAACTGCTGTTTTAAAGAGTTTATGAAGCACAACAAATATTTGTGAAGTCATGGTTGGCTGTGGAGTGCAATATGTTCAAAAGCTTTTGAAGAATTTTCAAGTGTTGAGTATGTTTAACCCTTTGAGTGCCAGAAAAATATTTCTGTACCTCTCTGACATTCAAATGTTTAAGCTCCAAAGCAGCAAGACAGTGTATTATATTTGAAAGGAAAATGGGCAGACTGGGTAGGGTAGATGGTTCTTTTCTGCCCCCAGAATCTGTTTCAATGTTAATTAGTAGGCATGTAATTGGTTCTCTCTTATGTCCAATATGGAACAGTACCATGGGGTTGAACTCCTTGGTTCTCCAGGTAACATCACAAAAGTCAGGGTCTTTAGGGTGGAGACTTCCTCCTCCAGCTCAACCCCCCTGTGCCCACAATCTCCAAGAATGTATATGTCCTACAAGCAAGATGGGCGGACAAGACCATCCTCTTACTTTTTATTAGGATTGTATTATTTTACGATTAGATTTGGGGCTGTATAGAGCGACTAGCTGGATTAGTATTGTCATTTTTTTTTTAAATGTATTATTTTGCAGAAATTAAATGTTTAAACGTGATCCTGCACCTTCCTTCCTGACAGACTGCGGTACAGCTTTGCACCACAGTCTGTCATTCTTCCTCTGCCCCCCACCCACATAGTCTGGATCCAGCCTCTCTTGTAAGCTGGAGCGATGTCATTGGCCAAATCCGAGCATATCTCAGGCCTTCACCCCGCACCCCTAGACAAAGTCCAGGCTGCAGTGGCACTCCAAGAGCACTGCTGCCAAACCAAAGCCTGCCTCCATATGACTTGTAGAATCATGGTCTGCAGATTCCTGTAGGCAGGCGTCTCTGCCATTTTTACAACGCACGGGCAGAGTCCATTGCGGACCAGTCTATTTTGCAGAATAGGGTTCAAATCCCTTACTCCCTTCAGGTTCTTCCAGAAAAAGTTGCAGCTTTTCACCAAAGCCGTTAAGTCTTTTTTGGACAAGGGAGTTCTGGTTTCAGTTCCACCTGAAGAGGTTCTGGTTTTTAATCAAACCTGTTTGTGGTGTCCAAGAGGGACGGTGACAGCTGCCCCATTCTGGACCTGAAGGGCCTTGGTTCTTTTATGGAGAATTCTCACTTCAAGATGGAGTCCTTGCTCTCTTTCATCCCAGCTATGTGCCCAGGAGAATTCCTTGCATCTCTGGATTTGCAGGATGCTTACTTACACATCCCTGTTCATACAGACAGTTAGAAGTACCTCAGTTTTACCTGCAGATCTGAGCATTACCAGTTCACAGCTCTGCCCTTTGGGTTTACCTCCACTCCACAGGTGTTTGCCAGAGTTTGGGGGCCCTGATTGCCTTAATTCACACCAAAGGTTCTTGTTCTTGTGTTGTTCTATTGTTTTTCAGTGTCCGTTGACAGTTATATTTGGGCTGTTCCAAGTTC
The DNA here is from genome assembly GCA_037306005.1 of Rhinophrynus dorsalis. Lineage (NCBI taxonomy): Eukaryota > Metazoa > Chordata > Amphibia > Anura > Rhinophrynidae > Rhinophrynus > Rhinophrynus dorsalis. Next base: position 310,269,976 of record CM074718.1, read on the forward strand.
TGGATAGTACTAGGGAACTCCTGTATCATGGGGACTGTCTCTAGGTTCTTTCTATTACTTTCCACCACTGGTACCTGTATTTCATATTGGATGAAAGAGAAAACAGGATTTTACTCTTACCTGTTAAATCATATTCTCTTAGGCCATATGAAATACAGGTCTCTCACCCAAAGAAAGGGGACCTTACTTGGTCTCTCTTGGTTGGACGTTGGAGTCCTTCTTGGGTCTTACTCCCAGGAGCTTACCTTTTTTCTTCTTTCACTGTCCTATCTAGTGAGTTAGTCTTGTATCAAAACTATATAGGCAGGGCTAGGGGAGCCTGATAAGGAGAAGAGAAGGCTCCACCTTAAAGACCTTGTATTTTGAAATGTTCCAGCCCTGCTGAGGAAGGAAGTCTCCTCCCATGTAACATGTTTTTCATATGGACTAAGGAAAAAGGATTTAACAAGGTAAGACTAAAATCCTATTTTCTGCTAATCTCAAGGGGCATCCCCTCGTATTTGATCAGGCCTTGGAATGAATAGCTCACCAGAAAATCCTTGTATTGACCTCTCATATACTTGTACATTGTGATAAGGTCTCCTATTCGTTGTCTTTTCTCTAGCGTAAATAAACCAAGCTTGTCTCTTCACTGTACCGTCTCCAGTTTTAGAATATCCTTTTTCAGAACTGATGCCCAAAACTGCAGTGAATATTCAAGGTGAGGTCTTACCAACAATTTGTACAATGGCAAAATTATTTATCTACTCTTGTTTCAATACCCCTTTTTATGCAAGACAGAACTTTGTTTGCTTTTATTACTGTTATTTGACACTGGTCACTGTTTCCAAGTTTGTAGTTTAGAAGGATCCCCAGGTCTTTCTCTAGCAACAAGTCCCCTAAAATTATTCCATTAAGTTCATAAGTAGCATTGGGATTTTTTTCTTCCCAATTGCATTACTTTACACTTTCCCACATTAAACTTCATATTACATTTGGTTGTCCATGCTTCCATTTTATGTAAATCCCTCTGTAAAGAACAGATATCCTGTTCTGAATTTATTACAGTACATAATTTAGCGTCATCTGCAAATATTGATAATTTGCTTTCTATATCTGTTTCCAAGTCATTTATAAAAATGTTAAAAAGCAGTGGACCAAGTACTGAACCCTGAGATACTCTGCTCTCAACTTTAACTGAACTGGAGAATTGCCCATTTACAACCACATATTGTTCCCTATCCTTCAACCAGTTTTCTATCCAATTGCAAAGGTTATCCCCTAGTCCCAATTTCCTTATTTTATACCCTGGTCTCCTGTGTAGCACTCTATCAAATGCCTTTGCAAAATCTAGATATACTATCAACTGCCTTAAAGAGGAACGTTCACTAAAATAACATAGCACGGCAATGATAATTACATTAGCGATATGCACATACTTGGTTTTATTTTCAAGTATAATTGCTGCAGTAATGAAAAATATAACCTTTTATGCAGGCAGGCAATGGGGAACAGCGCAGACATCTTGCAGAGCCGACATCTCTGCATCTGTGCTGTCCGTCCCCTTTAACTCTACAATTGGTGAGTTGAATGCCTTTGTGCCAAAAGGCACCGGAAGGGACTGACAGCACAGATATAAAGAGAGCCTACAGCAAAATCCCAGCCGGTGCCTGCCTGCCTGCATAAAAGGGTATGTTTTTCGTTAATGCAGCAATTATACATGAAAATAAAAAGTGTATGCATATCGCTAATCTATCATTTGTGGCGCTATGTTATTGTAATGAAAGTTCCGCTGTAACATTATCTAGGTTGCTACTTACTTCTTCATAGAAGCTGAAAATATTAGTTTGGCGTGATCTATTTCTCATAAAACCATGTTAATGTTCTTGATTCCCTCATATTGAAGGTTTAGAATTTCGTTAAGTATATTAGATTATAAGAGGATACCAGCACCGGGGTGCACCTGTGTAGGCCGACTGTGTCGGTAAGATGTTGACAAGCTTTCTGATACCACTGAGGAAATGGAGTTGGAGCTCCAAGATATGCTTCAGGTCACTATACTGACACTCAGAGTTGGGTCACTCCCACGCTCCCTGTGAAAATCCGCCTCCAGCTCCCGGTCACAATTCCAACATCTTGCCGACAGCGTTGGCCTACACACGTGCACCCGGTGCTGGTATCCTCTTATATTCTAATATACTTTGGGAAATTCTAGACCTTCGTTACCTGGGAATCAAGATCATCAATATCCAAGACAAAGGACCACACCAGGAGATAAGGATTTTAAGGTCCAGTGCACTCCCTCCTCTTAAGTTTGTTACCATGTATGTATTTGAAAAACGTTTTTGCATTAGTCTTGCTCTCCTTTGCAATTTATCCCCTTCAGTGACAGAGGCTTGGGACATTTCCTGTACCCTGCAGGCCAGACACTTTTTCAGCATTTTTGCTATCCTTTCGTTTAAGCTTGATTTACTCTGGTGATTTTTAGTTACATATGGAAAACTATATATTGTTTTTTTCAGAACAAATTGAGCTTTCTTGTGGTACCTTACATGAAGAGAATTTTACATTGTGCAAAAAGCTATGATGTCATAATGACAAAAAAAGTGAAAATTTACTCATTTTGCTAAAATCACATACTATATATCAAAAACATTTACCTTGATTGAAAAAGTTTCAATTATTTGAAAAAGCCCCGAGTAAAAAAAATACCAAATTTGTATAGTTTTACCTACGTCCATGGCTAGCGCAGAGCCCTAATCACCAGCAGAGCAAAATGACATTTTCAACTTTATAAACTAATATGCGCATTCTAGGGTGTTTGTGGTAAAACTACCCTAAAACAGTGGAATAACTATATAAAACTATATATTTCTGAAAAGTAGACAACTTGCCGCATCTAATGAGGGGTAACTTGCCTTCTTGCCCCAAGCCTGTTGTGCCCAAATGCTTCCAGAGGTGGCACTATAGGAAAAAAATGGCATTTTCTTATATTTTTGCCCCTTCAGCTGTACTGAACTCTGTGAAAACCATGGAATTTCCAACAATATTCATTAGCTAGTGCTCTTAGGAGAAAAATGACACCTCACTGGTATGAGTTCACCTACCTCAGGGGGCGCTACAAGTGCAAACATTTTCTCAAACATTACTTTTCTGTACAAAAATGGTTATAACAACTAAAGAAGTGAAGAAAAGCTACACAAACCATACCATTTTGGAAAGAAGACACCCTGTCGCATCTAATGAGGGGTGGTTTGCCTTCTTACCCCAAACCTGTTGTGCCAAAATGCTTCCAGAAGGTGGCAATATAGGGAAAAAAATGGCATTTTCTTACATTTCTGCCCCTTCATCTGCACAGAAATCTGTGAAAACCATGGAATTTACAAATGTATTCATTAGCTAGTGCTCTTAGGAAAAAAATGACACCTCATCTGTATGAGTTCACCTTCCTTAGGGGGTGCTACAAGTACCAAACTTCACCTATTGCAACCTCTAATTTTTCTAACATTTTCTTAAACATTACTTGTCTGTACAAAAATTATTATAACAACTACAGAAGTGAAGAAAGGCTACACACACCATACCATTTTGGAAAGAAGACAATCTGCCGCATCCAAGGAGGGGTGAATTGCCTTCTTATCCCAAGCCTGTTGTGCCCAAATGCTTCCATAACTTGGCACTATAGGAAAAAAAAATGGCATTTTCTCTGTCGTCCAATACAGGTTACTGGTAACTCTGGGAGGCGATCCGCCCCTTGGTAGGCAGGAACAAATTCTCAGAGTGTATGCAGGGGATGGAGCCTCCCTTCCCTCCTTGGCTGCAGCTAGCCAATCAGCTCCAGAAAGATTTGTTCCTCTGTGAAGACAACACCAGGCTGGGAACTGCTCTGCTACAGTTTTAGAATCTTTTTTATTTTTCTGTTAGATATGGAATACCACCATTAGGCGGATTACCATGACTGACCAATGCACTTAGATGTGGCTAGCTCAGTGTCCAGGTGTTTTTTTGTGGACTTTAAGCCCTGAGGGGGAAAATCTGGATTTCAAGTGCTTCCCCAGGAGTTACCCACTGAGGTAATTCTTACCCCATGGTAATCAGAAGACAGAAGATCTGCAGAAAAGTTGAGATACTCTGAGTGCTGCAGTTCCACTTGTCCCACAGTGCCCCTCTGCACAGGGGTGTGTTTCTGGAGTTCCTACTGCACACTCATGCACTCGTTGGGTATATCTGTATGTCTGTTTGAGTGTTTGGAGCAGGTTTATGTGGTAACTTAAGCCTTTAACGGCTGGTTTGGCACTTTTTTTTGGGGGGGTTATGGCACTTTTCCTACTGGATTAGTGTTTTATGGGTATCCTCACATGTTCTGTGGATGTTTTACACTTTTTTATGTTTTACCTTACTATTTGTAAAAATTGAGTACTGTGCCTTTAAGCCAAGCTTTACCACATAGACGCCATTGCTCCATTCACTTCTATGGAACCAGACTGTTTGGGACGTATCTCTGCAACCGTTTAACATAGGGACTTCAGAGATGGCTCTTTTTACTTGTCTACCATTGCTCTATCATCTGGTTGATGTTTTAAGTGTGTTGGGTGGCTCAGGGGGCTTCAGGCACTGTTTTAGGTACTTTTTGGGAAAACTACATTTCCCATGAGCACTTGCTTCATGCCTTTGTTTCTGATTTTTTTGTGAGTGTTTCTGGGTGAGTATACTATGCAGGGCTTGGAGTCTCCTCCTCTCCTCCGCAGATTAACCCTTCGCCTGCCAGATAAGTTTATTTTTAGCGATTTCTGGGGTGAAACTTTAATCCTACACACTATAATTGGGTGATTTATTGTACAGTTGGTTATTTTGACACTCTGAGAATGTCTATACTGCAAGAGTTTAAGGCTGCGACTAGGGACCTTAGGTCCACATTCCAACTCTTTCCACCCCAATTACAGGGGGCCTTTCAGGCTTGGCAGGTCCCCTCCTCTGGTAGGTCTTCCCTGCCAAAACCTCAGGGAGTACCTGATGTGTCCGATTCCTGTGAGGAGGAACTACTGTTGGACTCAGATGTTGAGGAATGTTCTGTATTAGAGTCATCTCAGTTTCTTGGGGATCCCTTTGAAGCTGATCCTGAACCCTCCACTGAGGGCCTAATCAGGGCTGTCTTAACTACTCTTAACATTCCCCTAGTTCAAGAGGTCCCTTCTGATCCCTCTGATGTATTCCAGGAGCCCACAAAGCCCCTTACATACTTTGAACCTAACCCCACTCTTGACCGCCTTGTGTCTGAAGAGTGGAAATCTCCTGAAAAGAAAGTGTCTGTCTCCAGGAAATTTGCTAAGCTTTATCCCTTTTCAGAGGCTGTGCTTGCTCAGTGGGTTCAGCCACCTAAGGTGGATGCCCCTATTTCCAGGCTATCCAAATCTACTGTGTTACCAGTGTCTGATGCCTCTGCTCTGAAGGACTGGACTGATAAGAAGCTTGAGGTTTCCCTCAAGTCTATTTTTGCCACTGCTGGTTCTGGTATGCCTCCAGCATTTGCGCTGCGTGGGTGAACCGGGCCATTGCGGTCTGGACTGAGCAGCTCACCAAAGCTGTCCGTCAGGATGCTCCTGTTTCGGATAAGTTGCATCTCCTTGCCACCATATCTGAGGCTCAACACTATGTTTCTGCTGCCTTGTTTGACATCATCCGCATGATGGCTAGGGTTTCCACCATGTCTGTGGTGGCCAGGCGAGCTCTTTGGCTCAAGATTTGGTCTGCTGACACAGCTTCTTAGAAAGTCTTACTTTCCCTGCCTTTTCAGGGTACCTCTTTGTTTGGGCCAGATCTTAAGGATCTGATCAGTGAAGCCACTGGGGGTAAGAGTACTCTTCTACCCTTGGTCCCTAAGAAGTTGTTGCCGCTTAAGAGTAACCGGCTTTTTCGTTCCTTTCAGAATGAGACACGTCCGACGAACCATACTGTTCTTTCAGCTCCACGTACTTCCTCCAAGCCCAAACAGGAGTGGAAGCCGAAGGTCTCCTCCAAGCCCAAAGCTTCCAAAACTTCTTCGGCATGACTCGCCGAACCCAAGTCCGCACTTAGCTGTGGGTGGTCGCCTGCGACAGTATGAAAGCGTTTGGGAGGATTCTGTGGCGCTGTTCAGGCTCTTCTGGACAAGGATGTTCTGGAGCCGGTGCCCTTTCAGTACAGGGGTTCGGGGTTCTACTCAAACCTCCTTGTAGTCGCCAAAAAGGACTGCGGCTGTCGCCCTATTTTAGACTTGAAGGACCTCAATTCCTTTGTGACACAGACTCATTATCGCCAGGAGTCTGCCATGTCCCCGGAAGAATTCCTCGCTTCCCTGGATCTGCAGGACGTGTATTTGTACATTGCCATTCATCCAGAGAGCAGACACTACCTCCAGTTTGCCCACGACAGGGGACATTTTCAGTTCTCAGCCCTTCCATTTGGGCTGACGACGGCTCCTCAAGTTTTCAACCATGTCCTGGGCGCCTTGATATCTGTCCTCCACCAGAACGGCATCAGGGTAACTCCATACATGGACGACTTGCTTCTGAAGGCCACCTCTGCGGATCTCTTTCTTCAGCAGGTTCAGAATTGCATTCAGGCTCTCACCCGTCATGGGTAGATCATCAAATTGGACATGTCAGATAATGTACCATGCCAACGTCTGGTCTTCCAAGGCCTTCTCTTTGACACTCAGAAGAGCATGGTGTTCCTCACGGACTAGGTGGCTCACCAGATTGCTCACAGTGTTTCAGTGATTCTGTCCGAGGATTCCGTTCCACTCCAGAAGCTGTCATCTCTAGTGGGGAAATTTGTTTCCACCATAGAAGCGGTTCCGTTTGCCATGGCACACACCAGAGAACTCCAGAGATTCATGATCCAGATGTCCAAGGGTCCGCAGGATCTTCGGAAGTCATGTGTGTCCCTTCCTCTTCATGTGGAGCTGAGCTTGTCATGGTGGCTTGACCTCTCCAACCTGCTGAAGTCCTTTCTGGTGACCTTTTGAACCAAGGTGATGACGAACGCCAGCCTCTCCAACTGGGGTGCGGTCCTGGGGCGCCTGAGCGTTCAGGGTCGGTGGTCTCCGGAGAAGTCTCTTCTTCCAATCAACATTCTGGAGCTTTGGGCAATATTTCATGCCCTGAGACATCGGACTTCTCAGTTAGAAGACTGTCCGGTAAGAGTGGAGTCCGACAACGCCATGGCCGTGGCGTACATCAACGAACAAGGCGAAACAAGAAGTCACGCTGCTTGGTTAGAGGTCAATGCTATTTTGTCCTGGGCAGAAGATCACGTGCCTGCTATATCTGCAGTGCACATTCCAGGTGTAAACAATGTCATGGCGGACATACTCAGTTGTCACACAGTGGAGAGTGCCGCATCTAATGAGGCGTCATTTGCCTTCGTACCCCAATACTGGTGTGCATAAATGTTTCCAGAAGGTGGCGATATAGGAAAAAAAATTCATTTTTTTTTACATTTCTGCCCCTTCAAATGTATGGAGCTCTGTGAAAACCATGGAATTTTCAACTGCATTCATTAGCTAGTGTTCTTAGGAGTTAAACGACACCCCACTGGTATGACTTGACCTACCTTATCGGGTGCTAGAAGTAGAAAACTACAGCTACTACAACCTCTGATGTTTCTAACATTTTCTCAAACGTGACTTGCCTGTACATAAATGGCTATAACATCTTCAGAAGTGAAGAAAAGGTAGATAAACAATACAATTTTGGAAAGAAGATAACCTGCCGCATTGAATGAGGGGTCACTTGCCTTTTTACAACTATTTCTAGAATGTGGTGCTACAGAAAAAAAAAAAAAAAAAAAAAAAAATTTTTTTTTTTTTTTTTTTTTTTTTTTTTTTTTTTTTTTACACATCAGTCACTTCAAAGATACTAAAATGGTTCAATGGCGTGGGATTTCCTAGGAGGACTTCTTGCCAGCCTATGAAAAATGGTACCCCACTGCTGTGGGTTGACATACAAATTTGGGTGACAGGAGCTTAGCTACCAGTGAAACAGGGATGGGAAAGCAAACAGTGTATGTGTGATTTTATGGCTATCAGATGAAAGAAGCTAGGGCGCCAACCGGTGTAGGTGCGGACCTGTGACTACTGGTGTAACAAAGTGTGTGGGAGGGTGAGGGATTAGGCAGTGTGTGTGGGTATGAGCAGAGGAGCAAGGATGAAAGTGATGGTGGGGCAGTGTCTGATCGTGTATATGGGGGATCTATGACTACCAGTATGCACTGTATGTCCCCCTCATACAAAGTTTGATTCCCAGCCTGAATCTAGTGCATACTGGTACTTTGAGTCTACCAGTAGGCAGTGGAAACAGGCTGGGGGTCAGGCTGGGGAATGGGGCTGCCAGTTGGCTGTGGAACCAGGCAGGGGGATACGGTACGTGTGTGGGGGGGAATTGGAGACATTTTGTGTGCATGCCACAGGGGTGCCCAATGCACTGCAAAGCAATGCGTTGGACCCCCTGTTGCACACAAAGAGGTTTTTTTTTTTAATTATTATTTTGTATTCATACCTTGTTGGGGAAGCGGTATCAGGAACATTCCTGGTGTCCCCCATCAAGGTCTAAAAACAGAATAATGAGAAAAAAAAAGTGTGTGTGTGTTTCACAGGGGGTCCAACGCATTGCAAAGCACTGCGTTGGACCCCCCCTGTGACGTGCATTTTTGGGGCTTTTTCCCCCAATATTTTTGTGCAGACCTCATTGGGAGCATCAGAACCCATACAATGAAGTCTGAATAAAAAATAAAAGGGAAAAAAAAAAAAATCCTTTGTGTGCCACAGGGGTGTCCAGTGGATTGCAAAGCAATGCATTCAGATGTCCACCAAGCAAGCTCTGATCACAAAGTAATGATACAAAGTCCCGTGTGTGCCACAAAAAAGGGGGTCTGCATTAAACCCCCCCCCTCCCAGTGGCACACAGGGTTACATTTTTTTTTTTTTTTTTTTTTTTTTTTTTTTTTTTAATTATAGACCTCATTGAGGGGCATCAGGACCCCCCTGATCCCCCCCATGAGGTTTTAGTCAAAAAAAAATATATGTCCACAAAAGAAGTGACCCTGTGAGTGCCACAGGGGTCTTTAGTGCATTGCTTACTTTGTAATCAGAGCTTGTTGGGGGGCCATTGGGACCAATCCTGATGGCCCCCCCCAACAATCTCTGATAACAAAATAACGATAAAAGCCCTGTGTGTGCCACAGGAGGGGGGGGCTGCATTGGACTCCCCCTGTGGCACACACAGGGTTAATTTTTTTATAGTTACATTTTTTTATTATAGACCTCATTGAGGAGTATCAGGACTCCCCTGATCCTCCCAATGAGGTCTTACAAAAAAAAAAAAAAAATTAATCAAAATAAGTGTCCCTGTGAGTGCCACAGGGGTCTTCAGTGCATTGCAAAGCAATGCATTGGACCCTTGTGGCACTCAGAGAGTTATTTATTTTTTTTTTTTATCATTACTTTGTAATTAGAGCTTGTTGGGGGGCCATCAGTTACTTTGCTGTTTTTTTTAATTTAATTTTATTTTTTTTATATTTTCAGACCTCGTGGGGGACATCAGGAAAAGCTCTCCTGCCCTTCTCTCCTACCACCGGTAGGAGTGAACGGGACCGGGGAAACTTCCCTAATGTCATCGGTGACCATGTCACCGATGACGTTGGGAGGCTTCCCCCGGTCCCAACCACTCCTACTAAGTTTGGGTAAGAGAGAGGGGAAAGGAGAAACTCTGTTTCTCCTTTGTATTTATCGATCTCCCAGCACAATCAGATCAATAACTGGGGAGGCATGAGGAGTGATCTTCATGCCTCCCCAAGAGTGCCAGGCTGCATTTCAGCTGAAATGCGGCCACTGCAAGCCAGTTATACCGGCTTATGCAGTGACCTCATTTTAACTGTACATTGTACGAGCTTGGCACAGCAGGTACAGCTGTCCAAACTCGTACAATGTACCCACCTGGCACTCTAGGGGTTAATTTTCATATATATATATATATATATATATATATATATATATATAGAGAGAGAGAGAGAGAGAGAGAGAGAGAGAGAGAGAGAGAGAGAGAGAGAGAGAGAGAGAGAGATTTTTTTTTTTTTTTTTTTTACAAGTTTTCATTTTTTCATCTATTTTGCTAATATAATTCCTTTTTGCAATCTTTTGTTGCAATCACTGTATTTTAGGAATTAATGTTCTGTTCCTTCAGACTTATAGTTTAAATGCCTTTTTCCCTTTGCCGTTTCCTTCTTTACATTTCCAGTTAACCACATTGGCTGTGATCTACTGTGATCTACTTCTTTTGCATTTGTTCCCCACTGTTTTATACTGTTGGGTACATTTCTGCAACCTAAATTTGAACTCTGACCATTTTTCCACAACATTTTTAACTTTAAATAATTTATCACAGTCTATGTGTTGCATTGATGCTCTTAACATTTTAAAGTTAATTATATAAAAAAAAAAAAACTAAGAGTTTTGTTTGAACCTATACAGTTTTGCTTTCCCAAACTGAACTCAAATGTAATCATGCTGTGATCACTGTTTCCCAGATGTTCAACTACCTTAATATTGGACACCATGTCTATGTTACTTGTTATCACTAGGTCCAAAACATTGTTATTTCTTGTTGACACTTCCACCATTTGTGACATGTAGCTTTCCCTAAGCATGCCCACAAACTTGCCTCCCTTAGCACTCTGACAGGTCTAATTTTTCCAGCTGACATCCAGATAGTTAAAATCTCTCATAATTATAGTATTCCCAAACTGCGCAGCTTTCCTCATTTGCAATAGAATTTGTGCCTCAACATTCTCATCAATATTTGTTGGTTTTGCAGCATATACTCACTAATACCTTTTTTTATACCTTTTATGCCACATTTAGTATCAATTTCTATCCACAAGGACTCCGCATCATGTTCAATTTCCTCACTAACATTGACCCTTAAAATTTGATTTAGCTCTGATTTCAAATATAAGCACGCACCTCCCCCTTTTCTATTAATCCTGTTTCTCCTAAACAGGGAAGAGAACTCTATATTTACAGCCTAAACATGTGTATCATCCCACCATGTTTCAGTTATTCCACTTATGTTCAAATGCTCATTAACGACCATAAATTCTAGTTCTCCCATATTATCTATCATACTTCTTGCATTTGACCACATACGATTAATTTTGAAGTCTTTACATATTTTACCCCTTACATGCCTTTTTTATACATTTTCATTTAATAGTAGTTCATCACTATTGGCTACATTTATTTCCCCCCTTCTCCACCCCTTGATCATTTACTCAGACCCAGTTCCTATCTACTCTACCTACACAATTTTTGCCATCTATATCCTCCCCCTTTCCTAGTTTAAAAGCTCCTCCAAACTTCTTAGCATTTTCTCCCTTAGCACTGTGGCTTCTCTAACATTTAGGTGCAATCCATCACTTCCATGTAGATTGTACCCAAGAGCACAGTGCTCTAAAAATCCAAAACCTTCCTTCCTACACACATACTTTAGCCATGCATTAAACTCCCAGAGCTCCCTCTGCCTACTTGGACTGGAGCATGGCACAGGTAGTATTTCAGAAAACACTACCCTAGAGGTCCTTGCCTAAAGAGAAAATGAACCCTAAAATCTTATTTTCTCATTATCAGGTAGAGCCAAACGTACATGCTATGTATTCAAAAATGTATAGCGGACTATAAATGCAAAAAATATAGTGATATTGCCCTATCAGCAGATCTGATGCACTGGGGGCAGGCCTACAGATGAAACTAGGGCTGCATTTTGAGCTCCTAGTGGACCAAGGGGTAAACAGAATGGAGGGTCTGCCTTTATGGTACTGCAAAGAGAGACTGAACTGCAAAATTAAAGTCTCATAGTTCAGTCTTGTTGTTCTGCGTGATACTTGAAAGCCCAATACAGAGAGTCTATGCACAGCCCACAAAGTCTATTTCTTTCTATTTCTATTCCTTTCCAAACACACACACACACACACACACACACACACACAATAATGGTCCTTTAAAACACAATGCTGAGCAAAACATTATTATTATATTTCATGCTATGAATATGAAATTGGAATAACTGTGGTAAAACCAAGTACAGAAGATCGAGAAAACCAGGAATACATGCATCTAAATATGGCATAGAGAGCACAGAAAACTACATAAAAAGAAAAACAGAAACCTCGCCAAAATAGCACTCAGAGATCAGTCAGTGATACAGCCTGAAAACTGATTAAGTATGGATAAAATAAAACTGTGCAAAGAAAAAGACAAACAAAATAAAATGTACTGTTAGGGCAAAAACCAGCTTGCCATAGAATATAAAAAGTATTAATCAAGTTAGTATCAGTGAGCAAAAGAGAAGCCCAAATAAAAACCACATTAAAAATCATTGCAAGACTCCCAAAGTAGGAGTCCTATGGTGGAAATTCTCTAGAATTTCTCTTGTGTCCAAAATCACAAAAGACAGGGTCTTTGGGTTGGAGACTCCCTCCTTCCTCCAGCTCAAGTCCACTAACTCCCAGAATTCATGCGTCCTGCAAGTACCCTGGAAGGGCACAGCCATCCATCTAGGATTTTATGATTTTACCTTAGATATGGGGCTGTATAATCCCCCATTAGGAAGGTTACCATCACTGGGTCTCCCTGGTGTTGGATTGTACAGTTCACAGGTGCTCCGTGACCTACTGGCCTGTGTAGGGAATCGTACTTCCAAGTTTTCCCTCATGATAGGTCTTGAGACTGTCACCAACTATGGTGGTAACCTGGAGAAACATGACTTGTGAGTAACCCTTTGCGTGCCTTGGTCCACTTTATATCCCAGCCTATGTTGTCTTTTTATACAGGGTTGGTATGAGCTCAGATAGGCTCTGGCACTCACTGGGGGTATGTTTAGTATTCTCTTGAGGACTTAGGAGTGAGAATGAATGGTTTTTCTAGGTCACTTTAGTGCATTAACCCTTTCTGTGCTGTTTTGGGTTATTTGGTGTGTTGGGGGCTTATTTTCTCTCCCCAACTACTTGTCTCTTAGTTTTAGGACCCCCCCCCCCCTGATGTTCTGTGGGGGTTTTGGTTCTTTTGATACATTTTTTGTTGTACTTGGATTTTAGTGTGGTGGCTCCTTTAAGAACAGGAGCCTACCCATGGCCATCTTTGCTCCATTAACTTCTATGGGAAAATAATTTATGGGACATATCTCTGCAACCGTTTGGGCTACAAAGGGCTCTATCTTTTTGTCTCCTTCTGCTCCATCTACGCTTTCTGTAGAGAAATCCATTTTAGGTTTAATGGCTGGATAAAATACGTTGAAGGATTTATGAAAATCTTTAGTACTTTTTCACCTTCTGTCCATATGATGAATGTATCATTGATATAGTGAAGATATTTATAAGGTTTGTAGCAGTATGTATTAAGAAATCTCTGTTCCAGGTCAGCAATAAAAAGGTTTGCATATTGTGGTGCCATCTTTGTGCCTATGGCACATCCCATTTTCTGTAGGTAGAAATCCTGGTTAAAGATGAATTAACTGCGTGTGGGAATAAATTGTACTAATATATGTCCTGGTTCAATATTATATTTGCAGTTGTTCTATAGGGCTGTGGACTAGTGGGTAATATGTTGGTGCCATACAACCTGAAACCAAGGTTTTAATTCCACAGTCAGCAATTGTTTTTTGTTTTTTTTTTGTTTTTTGTTTTGTTTTTTAATTACGAGCTACATTTTATATTAAAGGGATAGTAATACTTAAAATGTAAAAAAAAATATGTTGTAGGGTTTATCCCCCTGAGTAAAACAAGAGTACTCCCACTGCTGAAAGATGTTTCATTCAAAAGTTATTAATTTTCAAAGTTGAATTTTTTAGGTGCAATATCACAGTGGCCTGAAATTGTACAGTGGCGCTGTTGCTACACCATCCTATGGAGATTTTTGGTCAACTGACCAGAGCTGTCCATAGGATCGTGTAGCAACAGCGCCACTGTACAATTTCAGGCCACTGTGATATTGCACCTAAAAAATTCAACTTTGAAAATTAATAACTTTTGAATGAAACACCTTTCAGCAGTGGGAGTACCCTTGTTTTACTCAGGGGGATAAACCCTACAACATATATTTTTTTACATTTTAAGTATTACTATCCCTTTAAAGAAAAATAACTCTCACAGAAATTTGAGCTTCACACATTAATAAGGTACAATGCAAAAGCTGTAGCAATTGGATGTTTTTTTGCAGCTAAAGATAGCAGTATTATCCAGTTGCAATGCACATCCCTATAGAACTGAAAGGATTACAGGGGCGATGCTATTTGTGATGATTAAGTCTGAGCGGATCCGCTCTCATCCCCATTGGACAAGTGGGGTGGAGAAGAGAGAGAGGTTATCCCTTGCACATCTCCAGCAGTTCAACAACCCTGCATGCTAATGATTAAATTCAATCCTCCCTCCCCTTGCATACTTAATTTTTAGTCCATTATAGCATTGTGTCTACATCACCAAGGCGATGTGCTCACCACACATCACCAGACACACATCGCCTTATCACCGCAATGTAGTGCATCTTTCCCATGTTTCCTTTGACAGGTGTTCCACTTGAGAGATGGGCAGAAGTTGATTTGTATTTCAATCCTTGGACTGTCACTCAGTATCCTTCTGTAATAGACTGTATCCCAGGCTGTTTGGATATTACATTCTCTTTTCTCTAATGTGGAACACATGAACCATGGGAAGGAGGGCAGGGCCTGAAAGCTGTCTGTAGGCAGAGACTCCCTCCCTACTCCAATTTACTCCCATCAGATAAACTGCATTTTAAAAGTGACCTCAAAGGAGGCACATCAAGGTAAATATTCTCTCTGAGCCTTTTTTGTTTTCTTAACTTAGATGGGACTGTTAAATACTCCTTTAGGCCTGCTTCTATCCATCCTTGATGGAAACAGACTAGGGTGCAAATTTTTAAGGGGGCTAGGTCTTCTAGAGGATGGCTTTTTCTCTTAGCCTTTTTCCTCTTATATTATGCATAAAAGACTGAAGAGGATTCCAGTTTCAAAAGGTCCCATATGTATGCCCATTTGTCTATCTAACAGCCACATTCTGAGGTCTGTGGTAAAATTGCTAGTTCTGCCCGCTGTTGTTCTTTTCTGTCTGCCCCATTTCCATTCCCCCCTCCATATCGGAGGTGTCCTTTTTTTATTTGACTGTACTAAAAGTTGTCATTTTGGTTACTCTGAAGGGGAGGCGAACTGACATGATGGCTGGAAAGCCACCACACCTTTCGACACTTTGGAGAGCAAACTCAGTTTTCCATGAGTCCAGCTTTTTTCCCGGTGATTATGTGAGAGGAAGGTGAAATCTTATGGTGCTCCTCTTCCTTTCTCCTGTAAAGTACGAATCACGAGGTCGGACACTCCCTCCTTTCACTAGATCTTTCTGACTTGTATAACTTATTAGGGGGTCTTCTAGCTATGTCTGAACACAAAGGAGAAATGGGCATGTAAAAAAACAAAAAGGTAAAAAAAACAAACAAACACCGGGAAGATTCTGGTTCGCCTGCAGGTGCCTGAGGCTTCTAATATTTTTTTTTTTTTTTTTTTTTTTTTTTAATCCTCAGATATATTTGAGAGCACAAAAGGAAAAGTGCAATTTTGCCTCGCCATCATTTCCTGTACCAGATAGTCCTTAAGGAATGGAGATTGTCTTTTTATTCCCAGACTATTTTTTTTTTTCTTTCTTATATCCCTTCTCTCCAAGTGCCCTTTTGCATTGGGCTACCCCTCAAACAGACCTATTTTCTCACTTTTCTAAGCTTACATCATTGCTACTTGCATATATGACAGTGCTTTAGGAACAGACAGATTAGCTTCTGGACTCACTCTCTCCTTATGACAAATTTTGTAACTTCCAGGTGCCGTTTTACTTCCCACCTTCACAGTTGTCTGGGTGACAAGGGCCATTGCTGTATGAAGCGAGCAACTCTTAGAGGTTGTCCATGTGGATATGCCTAAAGAGGATGTGGTTCTTGCTATTTCCAAGATCCTTGAGGCTAATTCGTATCTTACTGAAGTGATTTTTTGATTATGCTAGGCTTACTAGGTAGGCCTTAGCAGTCTTTGTTGCTGCATGTTGTACCCTTTGGCCAGGGTCAGCAATTCAGAGTTTTAAAAAGAAATTTGTTTCTCTCCCATTTGTGGGCAAGCAGGATTTTGGTTCAGAATTGGAGAAAGCAGTTAGCCATGCTACTGGGGAAAGAATGCTCTATTACATTATGTTACATCCAAGTGTACCATTTTTTTACTCAGATGATACATGGTTTTTGTTACCCCACCAGTAGGGGTATGCACACAGGGTTTCTACTCTCAGAGGCAGCCCAAGTGTGTACTTCTTCAAAACCCAGACAGTCCTGGGCAGGCAAGAATCCTTCGCAGACACCCCCTGCTTACAAGCATACCTCTGCATGTATCACAGGGGTCTGGTCCTCCTCAGACACTCAGAGGTTGTCTGTCTCTCTTTCGTAATATGTGCACTCTTTCCATGGTGGATCAGAGAGGTTTTACAGGTGATCCTGGAAGGATATCGCTTAGATTATAAATCCCTTCCTCCATGTGTCCTCTTTATGTCCATAGTCCCTTATTCACCAGTATGGTGCTGTTTATTCCACCATACATTTTTCTCTGGTAACCGTGCAGGTTCTGGTACCTGTTCCCCCTCAGGAAAGCTACATGGGATTCTATTCCAGTCATATCATAGTTGCTACAAAAGACTGCAGCTGTTGTCTTATTCTGGACATTCACATAATGCAGTTCTTCAGAATGGCAGGATCATAAAATGTATGCATGTAAATTGTCATAGTCGGGCTATCAGATAGGGGAACTGGAACAGACTGCAATGAATGAACAATATGGTGTGAATGCAATTGCAAAGAATGAATCTAAATGGTGTGACTGAAGCCTGGTTAGATGAAACACATGACTGAGCAATCAATCTAGAGGGTCATTCACTTTATAAGAGGGATAGGGTTAATAAAGGAAGTGTGGGTATGCATAGATGTACAGGTTCAGTGTGAATGTAGAGGCCATGTGGGTTGAAATACATACTGAGTGCAATTTGCTATAAGCCACCTACTATTGGGGGTTTTGAAGAAGCCCAACTGCTACTGCAAATGGATAAAGTGGATGGGTCAGGAAATGTAATAATAGCAGGAGCTTTCATATACCCTGAAATGACTTCCAGCACAACACAGTAACATACAAAGTAGCATAGTTGATGAGTACCTTATTTGCTCTTGCAGCAGCTGTGAAACTGCACATTATTGTGTAGTCTATTGTCTATGCATACTCCTAAATCTTTCTCAAATGAGAATTGCTCATTTAGTTTCCCCATGTAGTACATATGTAGCATGTTTTTATGCAACCCAAATGCATAAGCTTACATATATCTACATTAACCCTCACCTGTCACTTTTTCTACCCATTTACTCAGTTTATCTAAACCTTTCTGTAGAGAAAAAAACATTGTGTTGTGTATTTATTTCCTTGCACAGCTTAGTGTTATCAGAAAGATTGAGACATTACTGTATAAATGGGATGCCAACTGAATGCAGCCTCTATTGGTAGTCCTCTCAAGTACTGCATGGTGAACCTGTACTGATAATAGGTTTCAAAACGTATTATTAGTGCAGTTTTACTTGAGAGGACCACCAATAGAGGCTGTATTCAATTGGCATTCCATATATACAGAGTGGCTAACAACCATTTGAAATTGCAAAGAATTCTGGCTACCGGAGAGAAGTACACTTGTAGTGCATGACCATATGGGCATACATTGGCCAGCAACCCTACACTTTTGAGGAGTCTACCTCCACCCTAACACCAAGGACTAACCAGCTTGAATAGGCTCCCGCTGTGAGTTATGCTATAGTGGTGGAGCCAAAAGAGCAAGCACAGAGGAGTACCCAGCAGTAACAAACATCAGAAGAGAAGTGGAGCATGAAGCACTGAGGTGTACCCCACACATACTTACATCATCAGTGAAAAGAAGGTGAGTGGAAGGGAAGTATTGTACCCCTCATTATTGCCTGAATTACATAAGTGCAAGAAATCGTTATATCTAATGAAGGACAATAGACGGGGATGGTTCATTGCCTTTAATTGGCCACATTGATTCCTCTATTATTTGAACGCAGATCCATTGATCTTTTGGTCTATTTCCATCATTGAGTTGACTGTTGTGTTTATTGTCTTAGGGTATTTACTGTATCAGTTTAGTAACATTATATTTGTTTATTTGTATTTTTTGTTTTTGTGCACTGAATGTATTTAATAATATTTTTTTCATTTATCTCATGCGTATCCTATCCTATATAATAATATAATAATTTGCTAAATCGTGTGTAACGCCACGATATGCGCAGTAGACACTGCTGCACGTGCTGCAGTCATGCACAGTAGAGACTGCCCTCGCCGCAGCTGATACAGAGCTGGGCGCTCCAAAGGAGCGTCCAGCTCTGTATCAGCCGCGGCGCGGGCAGTATCTACTACACGTGACTGCCCGGCGACCGGGTGGCAGTGGCACTGTGGCCCGTGTAACAGGCTGTTTGTAACGGAATCTAAGAAGGGACCTCGTAGAGCGATCGAACTCCGCGGAACCAGAGCAGGGAAAAGTGATGCAGGAACCAACGTAGAGGTAGCCAAGATGTTCGAGCACTCTGGTGCTCGACTCGAAGGTTGTAGCTTGTACAGGAAAAACCACAAGGCAGAGTCCAAGTTGACGCCTGACAGGATACGAAGTCCGGTATCGGGATCCTGGCAGCAGACTGACGAACAATACAGGAACCTGGCTCAGATGGGCGGAAGAGTGGCCACTTTAACCATAAGAACATAAAGGACTCCAGGACTCTGGTTCACTCCAAACATGACACACTTTATTGAACGAATCCACATCTTTTATACAGTACAATACAATACTATAATGGGGCCAGGAGGGGCCAGGTATTCTAATAGTGGCTTGGCCCAGGGACCAATCAAACACATTAGGTAAATGACACAGGGGTCAAAAGGGCCAATGGTAGGTGAAGACAAAGGGCCAATAGCAACTGGGGAAAAAGGGCCAATGACAGATGACCTAATCAACATATTGCTCAAGAGGTTTACAACGTTTGCAATACAACATGTTTAATTAGGTCTAGACAAAGATTTGATTAGAGGGAATACACATTTAGGGGACTAGACCAGGGGTTGAAGCACGTACACACTAGTTTGAATATGCGGCTTCAACCCTGGCCAATCAGTGTCCGCAGTGAGTCGTAAGTCGGCCAATCCAGTGTCAACTCACTGCCTCCAGTTTCCCGCGTTCAAGACGGCATTGATGCCTCGAACAAAGGAACCGGGGAACCACCGGCTTCTATTCGGTGTTCGTGTAACCCTCGCACATATTACATACGATATAACACATTCGATATACATGTAACATACGACGTTCGACATACATTAAACGTGCGACATTCGACAGTATATAAAGTATAAATCTTTTAACATAAAGGATGGGTGGCCAGTTTGCATAGTAAAGCCCCCATCTAAGTTCAAACAAGTCTTTAGATAAAACATTCAAAGTACAGACAAGGGCTCAAGTAACGGATAAGATCCGTTACACTGTTCAACTAGTATATTATAATAATTAGCTAGGATGTTTGTCACGATGCAGTCATGCGCAGTAGAGACTGCCCGCACTTGGGCAGTCTCTACTGATTGCATAACGTGAGTGAGGAGACGTAAGACTGTATCGCGTGGAGCAGTGAGGTAGCGGCCTCTTAACCCTTTGAGTGCCAGTGGGCTACGCAAAGCATTTTGTTGCGTACCCCTCTGGCACTCAAAGGGTTAACTTTACCCAGACTTTGGCCTGTGCACACGGACTTTTCACTAGTTAGCATATATTCTGTGCCTTACTGCTTCTAGGAGGTTTTCATGGGGGGTGGAGTTCCTGACTATTTTTGTTGGTAGTTTGCGCTCCCGGTGCATGGTGATTTTATTTTATCTTTATATTATTATTTAGCACTCTTCCATTTTTTTGTTTTACTCTTACTTTTTCATAAAACCTCCCCGGAGACCCGGTAATCTGTTACAAAACCAGGAGTCTCAGGGGCAAATACAGAGAATTCCTAGTTATGACTATCAGTTAGTAACCCTTCTAATATCTTACCCACTCCGGAAGTCAAGCTCGCATCTCAAGGTCACATAGCCTGCTATTGTTGTTTCCTTTGTATATATATAGAAGAAAATAATGTGTTTAAGGTGTCAGCCAGGTTTCTCATGTCCCACAACACTCTTTATTAAGCCACATAGGTCTTAATTTGCTTCTTGTGTGTATTTTACAATGGTATATTGTCGCATATAGTTATCTAAGAAAATTTTAAACAAATTCTATCTTTCTTTTGCATTTTTATCTTTGAATATTACATCCCATTGAATGCCCTTTAATATTTTTTTAGTGTTGTAAAATTAACCTTTTTAAAGTTGATGCTGTTAATGGGTTTTTCATAGCACATTTCAAAGGATACCATAGTGGAGTCACTGCTGCTAAATATCCCCATTGCTCTATATTGTTTACCATGTCAGAATTGTTTGAGAGCACTAGGTCCAGCAAGGCCTCTTTTCTAGTTGGCCCCTCTACTAGTTGGGACATGAAATTGTCATTAACAAACAAAGGTTTAAAACAAGAGGCTAATTTTATAATGCTAAAAGAAGTATTAAAGGGACAGTAATACTTTCCTAACACAGTCTTTAATATTGTTCTTCTTAAATACATTACTCAAACAATCCAAGTCTTTTTTAATAACATGTATACTTTGGGAGTAATATGCTGTTAAAGTCCCCCCCCCCTTTACTGACGTCAGCGCTCTATCTGACAAACTTGTAATCTGGTCTGCAGACCAGACGGCTCTTCTGCAGAGCCGAAATAACATTGCAGTGAAAGAGAATCTTCATGCTAACGGTCTACAAAGCGTGCCTGGTTTCTGCAGTGTTATTTCGGCTCTGCAGAAGAGCCATCCAGTCTGCGGAGCAGAATACAAGTTTGTCAGCTAGAGGTCTGAAGTTAATAAAAGGGGCAGGAGGGGGGGAACTTTATCAGCATATTACTCCCAAATTATACATGCTATTAAAAAAAGACTTGGATCGTTTGATTTATGTATTTAAGAAGAACAGTATTTAAAGACTGTGTTAGTATTACTTTTACATATGTAGCCATTAAAAAAACTTTAAGAACGATATAAGGTTTGAGAGATATTCGCAAGTAAAGTTTCCCCCTCCCTGGCTGTTTCGGTCAAGTCTGCCATCTATCTGACAGACTTGGAATCCAGTTCACAGACCAGCCAGCGGCTCTTCAGTAGAACCGAGATCGCAAGATATAAAAATAACTAGTTTATTGGAACAATCTACAAAGTGTGCTTGCATGGGCACCTTTAAACTCCCAAACTGGAAGTCATCATCAAGTAACCTTGGTAACCATAAATACACATTACTCCTTTAATTTATAAGTGGCATAGTTATTACCTGAGAGAGAAGCATAACCAAGAAATAAAATGTACCTTTCCTCAAGTTACCTCAAAAGCCATCCTCATTCCATACACCGATTCGCACAACTTTCAATACTGCGCCCGCGATCGTTCGGCTCATGGTCCGACCCTGTCATACGCTACACGCACCAGGGTAAACATACCTCCAATGAGATCAATGAGCAACTCATCCATTGCGCGTATCACATGACAGTGTCAGGCGGCGAATGCCGAAAGACCCAGACACCCTA
Organism: Rhinophrynus dorsalis; assembly: GCA_037306005.1. Lineage (NCBI taxonomy): Eukaryota > Metazoa > Chordata > Amphibia > Anura > Rhinophrynidae > Rhinophrynus > Rhinophrynus dorsalis. Next base: position 310,291,762 of record CM074718.1, read on the forward strand.
TCCCTACTTTTCAAAATAACCTCAGATTCATCAAAGGCAGCAATCTCAAAAACCTAGACCCAATATACATACATACATAATACCATTAATCATATCTTCCAATAAATGTTCTTCATTCCTTATTCAATGTAGATATATTGTCATACATTCATATATACATCCATCCAGGGCTTAAAATTTGAAGTCCTTTGCTACTAGCCAGACCTGAAAAGTTACTCGCCACTACAAGCCATAATATACCCACCAGGGCTGAATTTCTACTCGCCAGGGCTAAATTTTCACTCACCATTGGCTATATATACACATGAATAAGTATGGATCTCTAATTTCTCCTTCCACATTTTAGATGGATGGATATCTGAAGTACACAATATTCAAAAGTTTTTCTACCATCTCTAATAATGTCTAAAAGGACCTTGACACTATATATTCAGGTTACACCAGCCACCTATATCACATTTAACAATAATAGGGCTGGCTTTTATAATTGTAATTAGCATATCTTTATGTTCATCAATGCAAGTATATTTACGTATGTATTTCAGCAAATGAAAAGACACAGGTAAGGAGCTCTGCACGGACACACCAAAGCTTCATAGACCCAATTAAACTATTGTTATCTTAAAATCCGCTTTATTATTATCATCTTAAAAGCATTGGAAATATACAGCGAGGAACAAAAAATATCACAGATCACAATGATGATGATCCGCCTGACATGTTTCGTGGGAAATCTCCCACTTAATCATAGGCTTGAAACACCATCAGACAATTCAGACTTATAAAGCAACAACACACAATGAGATCCCAACAAATAACGGATACACATTTGAACTGATTGGAGGGAACTAATTAACTTCAACCTCTTTTAACTCTTAATCACTCAGTTCATGTTGAAACATTAAACACCTAACAGTGTACCTTGATCCACACATAATCAACAGTTATAGTGAATCAAAATATACATATAAAACCCTATAAGTCAGAAATGTATACAACACATCAAACATACACCAAAAAACTACATATATAAATTTAAATCATATACAAAGAAAATACATATTCATAAATCAACAAAACATCTACAAAGGCAGACTATACATTAAAAGAATTATAAGAACAACTCTAGCAATAAAAGAGAGCTCTGTCCGTAGTGAAGACTCAACGTCTAACAAAGAGGGAGACATTGTGCTCAGAATTTAACCCATTGGGTATCCTGTTATCCAAGTATAGAATCCATTTTACTTCCATTTTATCCAATGGGAACAAAATGTCACCTCCTCTTTCAGACAGAAAGACTCTCTCTATGCCTTGAAAAACAAATTTCTTAATATCAGCACCATTGCTGTCAAAGAAATGTTTTGCTACAGGTTTATTCAAATCTTTATTGTTGATAGACAAAATATGTTCCCGTATCCTATCTTTAAGGGGTCGGGACGTCCTCCCTACATATTGTCTATTACAATGAAGACAAGTGATCAAATACACTACATTTATTGTCCTATAGTTGATGTACTGTTTCATTTTATAAACTATATTTGTTTTCGTACTACGGAACTCCGTGGAAGTATGTACATAGCTGCAGGACAAACATCTCCTGGCCCCACATTTGTACATCCCTACCTTATTGAGCCAGGTAACCATATTATTATTGCAACTCCAAAACAGGCTGGGTGACAATCTAGTACCCAAAGTCAGTGCCCTCTTGGCTATAAATTTACAGCCTTTCTGCAAAATTGCCACTAACTTAGGATCCCCTTCCAATATTGGTAAGTATTTTTAACAATATTCCTAATGGAATTGTAATCTGTACTATGTTCAGTTATAAAGCACAATTCATTAGACAGACTCAAATGCCTCTTTTTCTTATTTTTCCAATAAATCAATTCTGTTTGTGTCATATGCTTTTAGATAAGCCCTCTCTAAGACATCACTGGGATAGCCTCTTTGTGCAAATCTTTCGGTTAATAACTGAGACTGATTATGAAATTCTTCCTGTGTAGAACAGTTCCTCCGAACACGCAGGAATTGTCCCAATTGAATTCCCTTAATCACATGCCAGGGATGACAAGACCTGGCATGTAATAGAGAATTACCTGCACAAGGCTTCCTATAAATAGATGTAAAGATCTTATCATCCACTAAAGAAAGCTTTAAATCCAAAAACGTGATCTCATACTTCTGGAAATCAAAAATGTAAAGATTAAATTAAAACTATTTAACTCAACCAAACTATTTATTGGTTGAGTGCCTCATAGAGTCCATCTTTGTTGTCTTTTATTTTTGTTAGATAAGAGTTCAAGCCTTGTTGGGTATTAAGACTCCTAATGAGTGAAGTGGATTATGTAGTTTGGAATTTGCCTGTGAAAAAAGTGCCCCCCTGGCTGAATACATATTCATTTTATGCTGGGGGGTTGTCTGTCACCCTTCCCACCCCCTTCAAGTTCTATTCATAGAAGGTCAGACTTCATTAGAGGGTCACCATGACCCTCCTGATGCCCCCCCCCCAACTATTGATCACCCATGATGTGGGGGGCCTTCCACAATTCCACCCACTCCACCCAGAATTGTCCACTGGTAGCTATAGGACCCCATTCCAGCCTTGTCCCACTTGTAGCTAAACATACACTGTCTGCTTTCCGAGCCATGTTCCATTGGTAGCCTTAGAAGCCCACACACACTGCTTCCCCAGCCTTGTGCCATAGAATCACATGTTCACTGTCTGACACCCCAGCATTGTTCCACTGTCCCACTATACACTGTGTGCTATCACAGATATGTCTCACTAATATCCAAAGAGCCACACATACATTGTGCACTTCCCCAGCTTTGTCCCACTGGTAACCACAGAACCACATGGTATCTGGCACCCCAGTGATGGCTACAGAACAACAAATACACAGTCTGTTTCCCATCCTTGTTACACTGGTAGTTGGGTTCCTGACACCCCCTATGGTATTAAACCCATACATCTAGGCACCATTTTCTCTGGCTGGCATTAGACGAATTCCTTATATTCACCCAGTTAGTTAGTAGATGGTCATGAATCTGCCATATTTTTCATGCACTCATGTAAGATGGTAAGATGAACAAACAGGTAAGAACACAGTTAGCTGATGATATAAGGAGCAAACATAGCAATGGTTAATCCAGTGGTTAATATCAAGATCATAACTGTGTCTGGCCATATAGACTGTTAGAAGACAGGTTAATGTGTTGGGACTTATTCGGTATTATAACCTCCTTCACCCATTCATACACAATTCCATCACCCTTTTACCTTCTATCACCGGTGCCACTTACAAGTTGTTACTTCCGGTATCTCAAACCGTTATACACATATGCCCTTTTCTCTCCTTGCATCAAGGTAGCCTCCAACCACTCTCATATTCTGTGTTCCAATAATCAGGTACCTGTACTCAACATATGGACTGGGCACATCTCCCCTTCGCTTCCAACGTGTCTTGCCCACAATCTGAGTGGGCATCATCATCGGGGTCAAACTCCATTACTTCCTGGTCATCTTTTAACATATTCCCAGACTGGTAATTACACCATCCAGATTCCTTGCAATATATACAGGTTAAATTAACCATATTGCTACCAGTCAATCCTGGAGCCAATCAGGAGACCCACTGACATATACAGGACAAATAAATATCCCCATGTCCCGATCGATCCCCTGCGGCACCAGGACAAACTAAATCGGGATGGCTTTCACTCCTATATCACAGAATTGTATTAAAATCCCAGTTTTTCGCAGTCACAAACTTCTCAACTCAACAGGACAGTATATTTAGACAATCATAGCATTTTATCCCTAACACCCCCATTCCAGGTCACAGTAGGAAAAGTTAAGTAACCCCCTCTGTCTGCCCCTAGATGGACATGTGGTATCAGCCACATCTATCATAAAAAAATGTTCACCATACAATTTACAATCATCTGACATCGGCAGTGTGTATAAACGGAACCATGTCCACTAAGGTCCACATCCAAATACATATATTGTGTGCAAAACTAATTTCATCAATGTCCCTATCTCCAAATACCCACCAAAGAAACAATGGAGACGAATGTTTAGCACATAAAAATCACTCCTCAAATCTGCAAATTTCAACTTCACAGATCAGGGGTGTGTGATTCCTGCAGAAACATATTAAATGTCAGTTCTTTTTGAAACTAAAGCTCCCAAAGTATAGATCCATCTTGTCTCGCATTGAGGAAGCTTCTTATCAATATGTCCCTCCCTGATATTATTATATACCTTTTCAATTCCTAATGCTTTTAAACCTTTCACATCCTCATTATGATAACTGCAGGAATGACGGGTCACCGGACTTTCAATATTACCTCTCTCAATATTCCTCTTATGCTCAAGGACTCGTCTCCGCAGTTCCTTAATGGTTTTCACAACATAAATTTTCTTACATGGGCACTGTAATTGGTATACCACTGCTTTTGGCCGACAATTCATCATGTTCTTAATTTTATATTGTTTCAGTCCATCAAAATTAAAAAAAAAATCACTACGTAAAATACAACTACATGCTTCACAAGAGCCACAACACCACATTCCTGATGTATGTCTCTTGTTTAGCCATGCAGCTACTTTTTTTCCACCATAACTATGTACTAATTTATCCCAAAAGTTTGGTGCTTGTGGAGCCACCAAAGCAGGAGATTCTCATACTATTTGTCTGATGGATTCATTCTGTATCAATAAGTTCCAGTTTTTAATCAAGATACATCTCAAGTGTTGCCAATGTGAACCATAAGTACTAATAAACCAGACTCTGTCATCCCCTGCTGCATAATTCTATTAGTTCTAAAAAGTACCTTTTCCTATCCCTGGCCTAATGTTCTTTGATATCCCTTCTTTAAAGGAGCAGTAAACTTTTTTTATGAAAAAAATATATATTGTAGGAATTTTCCTAGTGAGTAAAATAAGAGTACTCCCACTGTCAAGAGATTCATATTTCCACAGTTATTACAATTTAAACCCATGCTTTTTTACATTTGCAGTGCCCTCTAGTGGTCAAATTCTAATTAGCTTTTCCTGTTACATTGTAATGGAGAGGAAAGTCAAGAAAGTCAGTGATATACAGTTCTTCATAGAATGTAATAGAAACTGCCTGTCACTTCCTGTCAGTTAAAACTTTCAGGAAGTAAACACAGTAAATTATCTTCATGATTATTTGAACTGTTATAAATTTCGAATAGAACATCTGACAGCAGTGGTAATTACCTTGTTTTATTCAGCAGGAAAAGATTTATAAAATATGTGTTTTCATAAAAAAGTTTACTGCTCCTTTAAGGAACTGAACCTATACCCTCTCTTCAAAAATCTCTCCGTTATCTCCTTAGACTGTAGTTTAAATGTATCTACATCCGAGCAATTCCTGCATAATCGCAGATACTACCCATATGGTATACCTGTAATCAGTGATGGTACATGGAAACTATCAGCATGCAACAATGTGTTGCAAGCTGTAGTTTTCCAGAATGTTCTGGTTTTCAGGTGATCTTACTGTTAATAAATTTTGAAATATAAAAAATCAACCTCAACCTGGCTGATGTGTTTAGATAATTTTATGTTCAAGTCATTCCTATGCATTTCATTAATAAACATTTCTAAACCATTTAACCCTTTGAGTGCCAGAGGGGTACGCAATGCATTGCTTTGCGATGTGTTGCGTACCCCTCTGGCACTGAAAGGGTTAAAGTACCCTTCCAAATCATAAAAATATTGTCAATATACCTGAGTCATAGGGCACAGTGCTCCTTAAAACCACGCATATCCACCACCACAAACTGCTCCCAACAGCCCAGGTGCAGACACGCGTAGGTTGGGGCGCACTTCACACCCATGGCTACTACTCTATACTGATGATAAAACTGTCCCCAAACACAAAATAATTATTATTTAATATAAAGTCCAGGAGATCCGCTATAAATTCATTTTGATGGCAAAAATCCCTGTGTCTCAGACACGTCCCCATATTCTCCACATATGAGGGCAGGGATCTTAAGAAAGGCTTTAGTCTAGTATCTACTAATCTTCTCTGATACACTCCCTATACCCAATATCACGGGTCTACCTGGAGGGCTTTTAATTGATTTGTAGATCTTAGGAAGAACATATATGGTAGGCACCACCGGGGTTTCCGCCCACATATATTCAATCTCTTTTCTTTATATCAGATTCTCTTCTACAGCATATTCCAGTTTTATTCTTAGCTTTTTCTGTATTGTTATTGTTATCCTTATCCATTTTTTCATAGCATTTTTTTTTATCCCCAAGTTGTTGTCTAATTTCCTTAACATAGTCATCCTCCATCACAAGAACCACACTGCCCCCTTATCACTTTGTTTTATGATTATTTCGGGATGAGAACATAAATCTTTCAAGGCTATGTGTTCCCCTTTTGAGAGATTATCTCCATATAGCTGACTGAAATCCAGATTCTGTATATCCCTCTGTACTGCTTCCGTGAAAGCCAAAATATGGGTATTCAAAGACAAAGGAGGCATTGACTTTGATTTTTTTCTTAAGGTCAGTATATCTCGGATAACAGGACCCCTGTGTTCTTCAGCAGAAAGATCTCCACTCATCTCTTAACTCTTCTAATATTTCAAGAGTCTCTTTATCTCCTGTTTTCACAAGAGACAGATAACGATCCATATGTAATTTCCATAAGCAAATCTTTCTGTCAAAGAGATTCAAGTCCTTTATTACTTCAAATTAATTTCCTTTATTTTGGGGGGAGAATGAAAGGTCCTTTTTCAGGAGGGATCTATGCATATCATTTAATGGGAAATTTGTTAAGTTGATAATCATTTTATCATCTTCCTCTCTTTCCTCCCTATTATTAATTGTGAACTATATTAGTATCCACTCGTAACATCACCTTCTTCTCTCTGTTTTTTATTCTGCATCCACCCCCTTCTTGTTTTATGGCTCTGTCTCCCTGGTCCAATGTATTCTTTTTATTAATACATTATGTATATGATAGGGTGATAGCACCCCTTGTTTAGTTTTGCAAGGATTAGCCCATTATTTAGCTATATACGAGTGCTCCGAGACCCTAACATAGATTTTTTTGTGTTATATCCGGTATTTTTGAGGGTGTCAACCCCAGTAAGATTGGAAAAAATGCTGCCATGGTTAGGTCATTACCCAGACAAGGAGAAAGCCAAGCTAATTAGGCCGGGTTTTGAAGTTTGTTTCAAACTGCCAATTTACAATTGCAACAAATTGCAGCGGGTTGATAACCTGGAATCAGCCTAGCAATTTCCTGAGATTGTCTAGGAGAAAATTCAAAATGACATCAGAGCGGGGTGGGTTGAGGGCTCTTTCATAATCCCCCTTTTACTCATTTTACACTGTCACCATTAGATCTGGTCCCTATAAAAGAACCAGGATCATTCAGGTTGATACACAACTTTAATTTCCACCAGGAGCCACCTTGAATGATCAGACCTGAGTTCAGTGTCATATAATTCATTTGAGGTGGCTTTACAGTTGGTTAGGAGGTGTGATTGTGGGGCATTAATGGCTAAGGCTGATATAAAGTCAGCTTTTAGACTTCTCCCTATACATCCAAGAAGTTTTGGTTCTTCAGGTTTTCAATTTCAGGGTTTTTTTTGTTTTTTGATAAATGCCCCCCCTTATGGGTCTTCTCTGTCTTGCTCTTATTTTGAGACTTTTTAAGGATTTCTAGAATGGGTGGTAAAGTTTAGATGTGGTCACAAAATGATTATGCACTATTTAGATGACAATCTGTTTGTGGGTCATGAGGATTCTGCAGTTAGCAAGAATTTGCTGGATATGTTCTACAGGGTATCAGATGAATTTGGCCCATGAGAAGACAGTCTCGCCCTCGACAGAGAGAGTTTTCTTGGACATATCCATTGACACGGTTGCTATGGAGTTTAGACTTCCAAAGGAGAAAGCGACTAAAATGAAACAGCAGGTTTGGGTGCTGCTAACAAGCAGAAAGGCTACCTTGAAATGTTTACAATCAGCGTTAGGTTTGCTGAATTTTGAAACCAGGATAATGACCATGGGTAGAATATTTTTGCGAAGCCACATCAGTTGTAAAATCCCCTTACTGTTATGTTAGTCTCTTACAAGAGGTCAAGGCTTATTTGGCAATATGGAATTCTTTTCTCTGTTCTTACAATGGCGGAACTCTTTCAGGAAGACTTTGTATCAAATTCTGACACTAAATTATACACAGATGCAGCCAGATCTGTAGGTTATGGGGTTTATTGGGATGGCAAATGGAGTGCCCACAAATGGCCTCAAGAGTGGAAGGATCAGGGTTACACAAAGAATCTCACGTTGTTAGAGTTATAGCGAATTTTAGTTGCCATTGAACTCTGGGGTCCCTTTTTAAGTAACAAAAGAATAACTTTGTTCTGTGATAACATGAGCGTGGTCCATTGTGTTAATAGTTTGTCAGCCAAATCATTGGAAGTGGTTTCTTTGTTGACATTTCTTGTTCTTAATTGCTTATAGTTTAACATATGGCTTAAGATGAAACATATTCCTGGTTATTCCAAAGGTTTGGCTGATAGTCTGTCTCTTTTTCAGTTTACCAGATTTTTCTAAATGGCGCCACATGCAGATCCTCAGGGTCAGACTTGATCGAAGAAATTGTGGGAATTGATTTAGGAGAAATGGTCCCTTTCATTTCTAACTCAGTGGCTGCAGCGATGTGGAAAGGTTATGTATCTTCCTGGAATGCATGGTTCAAGATAGGCTATGGATTGTTCTTTGGACCCTGTAGATGGCAGGAAGATTCCATTTTAGCTTACATTTATCACTTGTTTTAATGTCAGTTGTAAGGGCAGTTCATTAAGAGGGGGCTGGTAGGCATCAACTTTTTTTTCTGTGTATAATGCGAGTGGATAGAGTGGCTATTAGCTTTAAGGTCAGACAAACCCTGAAAAAATTTGTAAATGCAGAACTTTTCCAGATGACAGATGCCCAGTGTTTACTTCTTTATTGAAAAAACTTGTTAAACATTCTGATGGTGGAATGCAGCAATGAATTTGAGGCTGTGCTTTTTCAGGGTAGGGGAAGCAGTGTCTGGAAATAAAACGTAAAACAGTTTTTTTAATTTAACACGTTAGGCTGTATATGGAATTTCTAGCTCTCTTCATTCAGAGATCAATGATCAATTATTCACAAAGATGGGGTTTCTTCTGTGTCTAGGTTTCAGTTTTCTCTTTGTGTACAACACTTAGGTCTGTCAGGCCAGAGGCTATCACTTCACTCTTTCTGTACTGTGCTGCAACAGAAGCATTTAGATTAGGATATGTGGTTTCCAAAATCATGAAGTTAGGTAGATGGAAATCTAAAAGGTTCAAGATATATGCTCAGCCACAGCTTCTGAAAAATGTTAATTATTAATAATGTTGTGCTGTTTTTACAGGTACAAGGTCATCGGAGGTTTGGATAATAGGACACTTATTTTTGGGGCTTGGAGGGCTTTGGTGCGTGTATATAAAGAAAACCTAGTTTTTACCTCTGACACTTGCAGGATTTGGTGGCATGGCTAAAGAGGGTTAAGATGGGACAAGGTAAGGTCTGAATTGGATTCTTGTTTTATACATTTTCCTTCACCTGCTTTTCATGTTGCGGTAATAATTTGGGTATCATTAAATCTGTTGAGGTCCTTTTTAAAATTCAAGAGATTTTGAATTCAGTGGTAACTGTTCTACCTGACGTGCTTCTAGGTTTTTCAGAAAATTTTCCCAGGTTATGTTAGTCAGAGGGGACAGAGTTTAAACCATTGGTAGAAAGAAGTTCAACAGATTGGCAAGTAAGTTATTTTACAGGATCGGAGGTATTTCTTATAGGCATGTAGATCTGGAGAATGGTGGTACAGGCCTGTATAGGGCTGATGATGTTCATCTTTCTGAGGTGGGGTTAGACATTTAATCTGGGTATTCAATCTTTACTGGAGCTAGAGCTATGCTAGGTTGGGGGTGTTCAGCCCTTGCTAGGGTTGCAAGCACTGGCTGTGGAGAGTTGTTGCATAAATTGATATATGCTTAATGGTTGGTTTCTGGCTTTTAGGGCAGGACATTAAGTTTTTAAGTTTGGTTGGCTTATCAGGCTGGTATGGCTAATAAGGGTTATAAGATATTTTATCTGTTTGTTCAGTTAATATAAGCTGTGGCCTCACCACCATTCTCTTTGTCTCGGTGTTTGTTTATTTATTATAGTTAGGTATTAAGGAAAGGTTTGGGTTTATGGGTGCGAGTATACAGCCTCATGTATTTCCTTGAAGAATACAAGTATATCTTTCAGCATTAGCAGCAATTAACAAGTTAAAAGGACTCTACAAAATGTATTTTGCTGGGAAACACTGCATATTGTAACAAGCACAGGCAGATGGAGCCCAAACAATAAATCTGGGGCGTTACGGATAAAAGAAAGAAAGACCTCTAGGAATTAGCCACACCACAAATTTTTTAGGAATAGATAAAGTAATATAAAACAAATATATCTCAGTCATAATCTCAAATATAATCCCAAGAGATCAAAATTCAGTGTTGGAATGGATTTCAGTCACTTCCCCGAATACCGTGAGCTACTTATACTGAAAAGAAGACACTGGATCAGTTGTGAATATTGCTAATAGATGTTATGCCTATATTAATCAACATCTGGTAAGTGCTTTGGATCATCATAAGTCTCCTAAACAGTGTTTGTGCCCTTTTTCTTTTGTCTGTTTTAATTACAGGTTTCCTGTTTTCATACACAAACCACTGGTTATCCAAGTGGAATAGCATCAAAGTATACGTAGCTCACGGTATTCGTAGAAGTGACTGAAATCCATTCCAACATTCAATTTTGACCTCTTGGAATTATGATTGCGATTGTGACAGATATATTTGTTTTATATTACGTTATCTATTCCCAAAAATTTTGTGGTATGGCTAATTCCTAGAGGGCTTTCTTTCATTTATTCCATAGCGCCCAGATTTATTGTGTGGATTTTGTTTTATATACTCGGAGAAAAACTTTTTGAACCAATCTGTGTGTGATTTTGAGTGGAATTATCAGGGCAGCTAGGATCATTGAATTCCCTACTATTAAGTCTGTACTCTAGCTAAAAGTCTTTATAGTAGAGTGGACAATCCTATATGGTTGTCTACATATAAATATTCATAATTTTTGTGTATGTATATACAGTTGAAACCAGAAGTTTACATACACTATATAAAAAGACACATATGCATGTTTTTCTCACTATCTGACATGAAATCAGAATAAAAAATTTTCTCTCTCTCTCATTATTCTGGCATTTGGCAAATATAAATAATTTTGGTAATCCTAATTGACCTAAAACGGGTAAGGTTTATTCTGATTTCATGTCAGATAGTGAGAAAAACATGCATATGTGTCTTTTTATATAGTGTATTCAAACTTCTGGTTTCAACTGTGTAAAAAAAAAAAAAAAAAAAAAAAAAAAAAAATATATATATATATATATATATATATATATATATATATATATATATATATATATATATATATATATATATATATATATACACACACACACACACACACACACACGGCTCAAAATTTCAAGTCCTGAGCTACTAGCCAGGCCTGAAAAGTTACTTGCCACCAGTTTCCACGACTAGCCCCACCCATATCCCCTCCCATGCAAATGCTTGCCCCAATAATGCCCCCCTTTCATGGTGCTAAGTTCTATTCTCCACCATTCTGACCTAATGACCCCTCTGTGTAACTGAAAAAATTATTTAGAGCAAAACCAAATCATTTTATTTACACGGACTAATTTAGAAGCACCTTTACTGAAGTATAAGTAAACATTAATGTAAGTTTTATTTCTGTGGAGCAATGTGATACACTTCTATACACACCACACAGAGACCTATGATTAAGTGCGGCAGCATGAAACGCATTAGGTGGTGAGAGCATCAAGCGCATGTTTGTATGGGATTTGCTTTGCTCGTTGGCAAAAGAATTGCTTTTTATATAACTTTGTATCCAATAAAGAACGTTTTATGGAAGTGATGAGCAGGAGTTGGCTGTTGTGATTTCTGCCGGACTGTGTTGCACCCCTTACCTGTGTTGTCGAGTTTGTCAAAGTCTGTGGCCAAGACTGTTGGGGGTAGCACCGGACCGGCAAAACAGCTACACAAGTGGTGAGTCTTTCTGATGATTTATCTATATAAGTGGATACTTTACTTTTGAAGATATTAAGCATTAGAAGCGAACTGTGTTTGGATTTGGATATACACACCACACAGTCTGATCTCCTAAACACAGGGACACCAGGGTGGGAAAGAGGGATTTAGTGAGATACACTTATATACACCACACAGTCTGATTTCCTAAACACAGGACCCCAGGGTGGAATAGAGTAACAGAGGGATACTTGGGAGATATTGAGCCCTAATATCTCCTAAAGAGGGAAGTTTACCTTTCTACCCCTCTATCGCTTGCTACTCTGATGCCTCTTTCTACCCCAGTGTCATTCCCTCTATCTGTCCCTCACCAGTTGTATTATTTGTTTCCCTCCCCATCTGTCAACTCTCTCGTCATCCGCCCAAGTCTCTCTTGGTCCCCCAACTCTTTAATCTTCCTCATCTTTGTCATATATAAACTGCTGGTGGCAGGAAGGGGAAAACTTTACCATTGCAATGCCAGATCCCAACATTTCCTCTCACTAGACTTCCTTCTTGGTCAGTAGCCCGACTCTCTCCAGCTGCTTGAGCTCTGATCCTCAAACCATCTCTGGACTACTCAGCCATCCTGGGTTATCAACAGCAGCCCTGCTAACCCCAGACACACTTTTGCTCTGTCCAACTTTCAGCTCTCTGCTTTGCAGCCTCCAGGTTCTGATAACTAGCACCCTCTGTTTCACTTCCTCCCCTGCATTAAGGTTGCTACACCGCTACTCTTTCTTTATCCAGAGCAGGCAATGTTACCATGGGAGCTTATAATACATATTTGTTATTTAACACTTTGAGTGCCAGAGGGGTACCCAACACATTGCAAAGCAATGCGTTGCATACCACCTCTGGCACTCAAAGGGTTAATATTGCATGGTGGGTGATGGGTGATAGCAGATACAGTCGCAGTGTGAGCAATGAGAGGACATTAACTGTTCCTGGTCTGCCGTTGCCATCATCCCTCTGCCGTTTAGCAGTGGATGATTTGATATTCACTCCGCTGGTGGCCTCACGTTGCTTACTAGAGCAATACACACTGCATTATGTTTTGCGGATCTCAGCTGTGACAAGCGGCCCCTGGTCTTGTTAACCAGCTGGTAATGTAGTGGAATGCAGTGTCCTGTTATGAAGGGTGACAAAGGGAGTGTTGGGAGGGATACGTTTCATATTGCTGAAAATGGGGCAACTTTTTATGTAAATACCCAAAATAAACAGAGAGAGACCTGAGTACCTGGTCGTATGACAGTAAGTTGAATGGCTCACTCAGAGCCAGCGTTCACGCGCTGTCATTCTTTGATGTGTTAGAACCGAGAACTAGCTCTGAAAGCAGGCAAGCATGCAGTATGGCTTACACTGCGTGCATGCGCTTATTATGAAACTCCATGCTCATGTGCAGCTGAATTTTCAATGTCTCACCGCTCGGCCAGGGCCGTCCCAAGACATTGTGCTGCCTGGGTCCAAGAATTAAATGCTGCCCCCCCCCCCAGCACCACCAAAACCACACCCACATGGTTATGAAAAGGTTAAAGTGGTGTCCTATGTGAAAGACTGATATCTAACACTGCTGCAAATGTAAAAAAGACCCTTATAAAATATCATCTAAAATTTGTAGATAATTTATAATTGTCCATTTTTTTACATTTGCAGCAGTAACAGATAAAAATCTTTCACGTAAGACACTTTAACCCTTTCATAACTAGGGATGTCTGCTCCTGTACTCAAAGGGTAACCCTAACCCTTTGAGAACAGGAGCAGAAAATTCTAACCCTTTGAGTACAGGAAACTTACTCTTGTGTATACCAAATTCTGCTCTTGTTCAAGTTTGCTGCAATCTAAATAATGTAGGATAAAGGGAATCCTAAGGGAACTGGAATCCTAAAAGAGTTAACTGTATGTGTTTACCTACGGGAGGTCAAGGGTGTTTAATAGCGAGGCAGGAGTCGGAAGTCTGGGTCCTGGGACTGGAAATGAGGCACTCACTACACTGGAGATTGCAGAACTCGGTCAGAATAGATGTGGTGAGTGACAGATATTCACTCACAATCCATGAATGTGTTGTAGCTCTGCCGTCCCCTCTGTCTCACACGCACCCCAATCAGCCAATGCATTTCATACTCCTCTGTGCCTGGGGTCCCTGGCACACAAAGGGTTATCTCTACTGGCTTTGAAACAGTTTCAGGTATTTATCTGACCTGTAGTTGCCCAAAAGTTTCCCTCTGGCACTGGCACTCAATGCTACTAAGTATAGAAGTACAATAATATAATAACTCTCTCCACCTCCTCCAAATTCTGACACTGTCCACCTCCTCAAACTGTCCACCTCCCCCCACACTGTCCACCTCATCCACCTCCCACACTGTCCAGCTCCCCACACTGTCCCCCTCATTCAACTCCACACACTCTCCACCTCCCATACTGTCCACCTCACCCACCTCCATGGACTGTCCACCTCACCCACCTCCATGGACTGTCCACCTCCTCCACACACTGATACTGTCCACCTCCTCCACACACACCGACACTGTCCATCCCCACACTGTTCACCTTCCCACACTGTCCACCTCATTCACCTCAACAAACTGTCCACCTCCTCCACACACACACTGTCCACCTCCTCCACTCACACACACACACTGTCCACCTTTTCCACACACTGACACTGTCCACCACCTCCACACTGCAGATTGCCGCCCCTGTCAAACTGCCGCCTGGGTCCCGGGACCCATGTAAGGGCCGGCTTGGCGCTGATTGAGTATCACATCTGGGAGTGGAAAGTGTGTGAAAGTTGTAGAAGTGGCTGCTGTGCATAAACTGGAAATCGGGGGATAAGCCTGGGAAGCAGGACACATTGTTAATGTGGCTATGACTGGAAGGCAGGCACTGTGAGGCAGGCAGGATAGCAGGGCTTCAATTTCCACTCGCTCTCACTTAATTTCTCCTCGCCAAATGCGAGGAGGCGAGTGGAAATTTTGAGGCCTGATTTATATATATATATATATATATATATATATATATATATATATATATATATAATTCTTAAAGTGATAGTAATGTTTCGTATTAAAAGCAGCTCCAATTAATCTTCATAGTATTTGGGCCACGGAGAGTGTTATTTCAGTACTGTCAGAGTTGTAGTTCAAGAGTAATTGAATGACAAAGTATCCCCCTCCCGCTCCTTTTATTGATGTAACACTGCTCAGCTCAGAGCAACAGGGTGGTGTCCAAGTGGATTGCAGAGAGGGACAATCATTGCTTTCTTTTCAACTAGATCTGTAGTTAGAATTATAATGTCTTGCATTTCAATACAACAATGGGACATCAGAAAATAAAATGTCAAAGCGTTTCTTACAAAGGACACTAAAGATAATTCCACAATTCCCCAGGTACCATTAAAACATTTTTACAATTAGAAAGAGCATTAAAAAAATAATCTTGTTTTCAGTATCCAGAATTTAATAAAAAGTGGAAAAAATGTTGGAAAACTGTTCATTTAACTTAAGGCATATTATAGAATATAGAGAAAATATGTGGAGATAGTTAGAGGGAGAAATTAAAGATCTATATGACGTTATAGGAAAACACACCACTGACAAAACTTTTAAGGAATTAGATGCTCTAGTAAATAATATTAACAAAATGGAACAGGAACTAAAAGAAAGAAAACAAGAAAAATTCCAGAGAGACCAAGAATATTATAATCAATGTGAAAGTGGTAACAACTAATCAACAGGAGAATAATCATATAAATTTAAACCAAAAGCATAATAATAAATGGAAGAAAAATCATTATTGCAACTCTAAGACTAAGAGTACCATCAATCAGGGTAATATAGGGACTAGCAATATAGCAAGTGGAAATAATTATATTTCTAGCCATTGGTCTTCTTCCTTTTTGTTGGCCACTTCCAACTCTTTTCAAGTTTTAGAAAATGTTGATGACAACAGGGGGTTGAAAAACCTGGTCAATCACATGAAAAGAAACAGATTCCAAATTTTCAAACTGTGCTAACAAATGAAAGTTTAAGGAATGTTATAGTAACAGACAACACATCACAATCACATCTGGTGACTATACAGGACATTCCTCTTCCTGCCTCTACACCTTCTTCTTCTTCTTTTTTGGTGAAGTCATCGCCCCACCATCAAAATTGAAAAACCCAATTCAAATGATGTGGGAGAAATAAAGTATAACGCCACAATCGAGAATAAAGAGAGAGAGAATCAGATATAGAGGAACTAGGGGAGGAAAAAAACAAATAAGTGCCAAAACCACCCCTTCCAACCAGGAACATGTAGAAAAGTAATAGTCAATTTATCTGATAACGTAATATCTAGGGGTCAGGTTAGTTTACTTAAAAAAGGACTATGTTTTCCACCCAGTCAAAAATCAGATGACTTTAGTTTCTTTGTGGATTTGAATCAGTTTATTCGGAAACTGGCCCTAAAATATTTTTTAATAGTAAGGAAAAGAGAAATAAATTATTGTAAATATAAATAAAAATAATGCAGAAGAAATATTAACTGTGCTAGAAGAACTAAGAAATGAGGGTGCAATAGATGAGGAAACAATTGTGGTAACAACTGAACCAAATACTCCATTTATCCAAAAAATTTAAAGAAGAAATCGGACTTTATTCCTTCTAATTTCAAAGGACCATTTGTAGAAGCTTTCTGTAGTGTAGTCATGAAAAACTATAATAATATGATTAAAAATAAAAGAATTAAATACAAGAATTTGGCTAAGGCAGAAATAAAAGCTTTGCAAAAGTTGAAAAATAATTTACTAATTCGGGAAGCGGATAAAGGAGGTGAACGTGTCATTCAGAAAACTGAAAATGACTTAAAAGAAGGGTATAGACTATTGAGTGATACAGATTCATATCAAACATTAGATTATAATCCAAGCAATATTTTCTTGAAATCATTTAAGGAATTACTCCAAGAAGCTAGGAACAAAGAAATTATTAATCAGGAAGAGTACCATTATATTTTTATTCCATTCCCAGAACTTGTGTTTTTTTTATCATACACAAAAAATTCATTAAAGTATAGCAAATCCACCAGACTGGCTGATAATTTCAGGAATAAATAGTATGACATCCAATCTTTTGGCATTTGTTGACTTTTTTCTTCAAAATCATACATTAGAGATTCTCAACATGTCCGCCTTCAACTTTCAAACATAAAATGGGTAAAGCATGGTTATATGTGGGTGACATTGGATGTAATGTCCCTTTATACATCTGTTAGCCACAAATTAGTATTAGAAGCAATATCATATTTTCTGGATTTAGATACAAAAATGCCAGCTCTTCAAAATGAATTCATCCTTAAACGTGTCCAATTCATCCTTCATCCTCAACGTGTCCTTTTTTAAACAAACAGAGGGAAAGAAAGTGCCCTTGCACATAGAGCATTCAAAATAACCCACAATATTACCTACGTAAATTGGGTCACAAAGACATGAGATAAGGATTCTAATAAAACATAACTTTTATTCTGTCTTATAAAATTTTGAATTAAAAACAGGGATAATAGGCATTTATACCCACATAAACCTCTATATGTTTAAACTTGCAAGAGAGTGCCTTGTAAATTAGATTTGATATCTGTATGTTCTGACAATGCAAGCGTGTTTCCACCTATATATCAACTAAAGGCTATGAACTCTAAAAATGTACAAAGTTGGTGCAGATAATTTGAAGTTCTGAGAAGGCAACATATGTCTTTAGTCAGATCCAGCTTCAAACTCAAAGTGAATCTAATGATTCTAACAATAGTTTGGTTGAATGCCTACTGGTTCTGACAACCAACATGCCTTTAGTCAGCAACCACCTAAATAGGTAACCTATAGTCCATATACGGCTTTCTAAGCGGAATTCATATTAACATATAAACGAGTAAAGTGGGAATCTAAAGCAGCTTCTACTAGAGCTATGAAAGACACTGGTAGCGTTAAACATAGAGAGTAAACTTGATTAATCTGGTAACAAATAGTTTGAAATCTATTAGCTCCGATAAGGCAAAGCAGCCATCAATCAGATCTGACTACAAACAATATCTTGATTATGCGTACTTAAATAAAGGTTAAAATGCCTCAGTTTGCTTCTCGGACAAAGAGCAGCACATGTGGTTATAAGTATATGCGTTCTGATTAATAGATATATTAAAAAACCAGAACCGACTTAAAAAAATCCAAGAGATATTCATGTTGAATGCTGAGTTTGCAGCCTCTTAGTTCTGAGAAGAAGGAAGGGAAAGAAAGAGGGGCGCCTCATCGAGTAGTAAGTCCTTAAATAAATAATATTCCCAAAAAAAATTTCTCACCCTCTATACAGGGTACTCACACTTAATAATGGTTTGTCAAGTGCATACGCTCAGGACAAACTGAACAGCATATGGGAGACGATGCCTTCTCCCACTCAGGCCAGCTCCTCCAGTATCTCAGTTCCCAGCAGCTTGTTAGTAGTCCAATCGGTATGACAAAGTTTCCACCAGAAGGACCCAAAAGAAATAAAGAAGACAGAAGTGCAACTAGGATTCCTACAAGATCAAGCGCTCTTTGGAATAATTAAGCAAAATAATGGTAGTACTCACGGAGCCAAATTTACCGGTTTGTGTGTATACACCGGTAATGGTATTGCTTGCAGGGATTAGTTATTAAGCTTGACCCTGCTCAAGCATCACCGGAATTCTTCTCTCCAAATCTGATCTGGTACTCAAAGGGTGAATCTCACTCTTTAAACTAGCGATGATATTTACTAGATTCAAAATGGTAAAGGAAATAAACACGGTGACTACTACTATTTAAAAATATATATATCTTAATATTATTATTAAAACTAAACTATGATATGTGGTCAATAAATATTTTTACACTTAATACATGCAAAAACAAAATAGTAAGTTCATAAAAAGAGTTACACTTTTCGTAGCGAACAAACCGCTACTTTTTCAAACATTAATCTAAAATGTACCACCTAATTACAAACAAGCAGCGCTTCCTTTTATCCCTTAATCCCCATTTAAAAAAACATCACCACCCACTGGATTGATCAGATCGTATTCTTGCAACAATATAGTTACTTAGTGGTCAACATAAAGTTACATGGACTCCAATTTGGAACTCCATTAACCCCATGTGATCCGAACTAGATCTACCCGAGACTAAACAATAAAAGCAAATCCCAATCTAAATTATATAGATAAGGCCCGATTCTCAAAGCCTAGAATCACATTCAAGATTACAAAAATAATAAAAAATATAATAATAAAAATAACAATTATCAAAACCCGCCATGTGAGATAGATAATCTTTTGGCATAATATCCAATACTCCTCATATCAGGACTTTATCAAAAAAGGCAGTATAATTTATAATCATTAGCCCAATATTAATATCAGAGATAAGATATTACCAAAAATGTATAGTTATATAAGATGATAACATACTTCACTCTACAAATAATACTACTCAATTAATCATTCACCGGAATGACTGCCATAATCAAAATACATGGCGATGATTTAATATAATTCTTCCATTACTATTAATAATCCAAAAGCAATTCAGGTATATTTTATAGATTATACCACGCCAATAATATCAATAAAATAAATATACTAACCTCTATAATGAAATGTGTACTCACTTATAATTAAAATTGAAAAGAGTGAAAAACAATATCTATATAAGGTGAGACCTAATTAAGGTTCTTACACCCATACATATAAATAACATATATTAATAATGATAGTGATATGTAAAAAGAAAATAATAATAATAATAATATATGATGAAATATGAAACCATTATTGGGTGCTCTCCAATATCTCATTTAAACCTGATGGTGTGAGTGTTTCCATTCTAAAAATCCAAAAAGCCTCACGGTTTATGAGTCTTTGTGCTCTATTATAACCCGATGAGTGTCCTATATGTTCTATTGGAATAATGTTAAGACTAGCAGGATTCTTATCATGGATTTCTTTACAGCGTCTTGAAATTCTGTGTAAGTCATATCCTTTCTCCACATTTCTCCTATGTTGGCCGAATCTGGTTCTCAGTTTCTGCGTGGTTCTGCCAATATACTGCAGGCCTCAAATACAATTAACCAAATATACCACATATGAACTATCACTATTTTTAAGAGTCATAGCTCTTGTAAAAATGAACTTTGGTTTTTTGGGGAGTGAACTACGCAATATGGGATCCCTCATCAATATTGGCCAGAGCTTTTCTAATATATTATGTATTTCTCTATGTGCTAAATTATACTGAGTTATAAAACCATATTGATTTCTATTTTTATCTCTAATCTTCCTTCTCTTTCTTTCCTCACAATTAACTGGATCCTGTGCCATTATAATTTCTTCGCTCGACATGAGTTTGGCTCTCCGAAAAGAATCTTTTATTAATCCTTTCTGATAGTTTTTATCTTCAAATCTAGTTGTTAATATTTGACTTTGATATTCAAAGTTATCAATTTCACTACGATTCCTTCTAAGTCTGACAAACTGGCTATACGGAACATTCTTAAGCCATTGTTTATGATGTGAACTGTTATAATCTAAATAACTATTCACATCTACTTTTTTGAAATGTGTGGTTGCAACAATCTAATTATCATCTCTCAGTTCCAAACTCAAGTCGAGAAAAACTATACTCCTGGGGTGAAAAGAAGATGTAAAATTAATACCCCAAGGATTACTGTTCATATAGTCCACAAATAGTTGAAAGGAGGATTGATCACCACTCCAAATTATAAGCAGGTCATCTATGAAGCAGCGATAAAGAACGAAATTCGCACCAAATGGGCATTTGCTGCCCAAAAAAGAAAACTCGAAATAACCCATAAATAAATTGGCATAACTCTGTGTAAATCTCGTTCCCATCGCTGCTCCCTTAACCTGCCTATAAAATACATCCAAGTAAAATAAATAATTATGTTTGAGAATTAATAATATTGATTCCACAATAAGCTTACATTGTTTTTCGGGCATCAATAAATCCATGTTCAAAAAATGTTCTCTAGCCTCCAATCCTATTGAATGAGGAATATTAGAATATAAACCAGTGACATCAAGTGTTGCCCAATTGAAGTCACTCTCCCACTTGACGTCCCTTAGAATATTCAAAAAAATGTCCGGTGTCCCTCAAATATGAGTCTAGACTCAACACAAATTTATGAAACCAATAATGTACATATTGGGATATATTAGATGTCAAGCTGTCAGTACCCGATATAATCGGGCGTCCAGGTTGGTCAGAGAGGGATTTATGTATTTTCGTAAGATGGTAATACCGCGCACACTTGGGGTGCTTTACATATAAAAAAACCCTCTCTGATCGCACCAGGATCCCTTCCAAATAGGCATTCTCTACCAGATCACAAAATTCTTTAGAATAACATACAACAGGATCAGATTTTAACGTTTCATACTGGGTATTATCTCCCAATATCCTCATTGCTTCATTGATATAATCGTCTCTATTACTGCATGTATTTGTAAATGGTAATCATATCACCCCTTAGAAGTCTCTTCTCTAGTGTAAACAAACCCAGTTTGGCTAGTCTTTCTTTGTAACTCAGATCCTCCAATCCCTTTATCAGTTTTGTTGCACGTCTCTGCACCTTTTCCAGTTCAGTAATGTCTTTTTTTAGATCACTTCTTGTGCGCGTTCTTTGCAAACGGTAGTATTAGAGCAACTGTGTCTTAGACATAAAAATTCCCCTATTGGTACACTGTTTTTCATGTACAGGGGATGATTGCTTTGAAAATGTAGCAGGCTATTAGTAGCAGTATTTTTTCGGTATAGATCAGTTTCCAACAAATTGTTAGTACCACGCATGATTTTTATATCCAAGCAATTAACGGTAATGTTGCTAATTTCGTATGTTAGTTTGAGATTTAGTTCATTTTGATTGAGTATTTGTATAAACCTCTCAAAAAATTCGGAATCACCTTGCCATAGAGTGAAGCGATCATCTATGTATCGCTGCCACAATAGTATATGATCAGTGTATTCGTTTAGATCATCACTGAAGACCACATTCTCCTCCCCCAAATTCTCCTCACACCATCCACGGTACAGGTTGGCATAAGTGGGGGCACAAGTGCTCCCCATTGCTGTAACCCGGAGTTGGAGGTAGAAGTGGTCATCAAACACAAAATAATTCTTGTGAATCACAAATGTGAGTAGATTCAAAATCAAGTTCTTCATGTCACTAGAGAATCTACTATCTCTGTCCAGGTAGTAGGATATGGCTTGTAGGCCATATTGATGTTTGATCGATGTGTATAGTGACTGCACGTCACATTTAATGAGAAGTACATCATGTTCTATTGGTAGTCCATCCAATTTTTTATGATGTCTAATGTATCCCTTGTGTAGGATTTCAAATTATACACATAAGATCTCAATAGATAGTCAATGAACCTACTAGCCTTTTCCCCTAAAGATCCATTGCCTAATATTATAGGTCTTCCAGAGGGTATTTGGGCATTCTTGTGGATCTTGGGGAGTAAGTACAAGGTGGCTATACGTGGGCTCTCAACCTTGAGAAAAAGACCATCTTTTTTTATCAATTACGCCATTGATTCTAGCTGCCTGGATCATTTGATTGTATTCAATCAGAAAGTCATTAGTAGGATGAGGAAACAGTAACACGCAGAACCAACATGAAACATACATCTCAGAGCGGTGGTTTCCAAAAGAACAAAGGAAAGGTTCAATGATAACAATGAAGACACCAGCAGTATATTAAGTCGGAAATAGGGTCCCGTGGCAATGCCTTCTGAACTAAGGTTAAAGAAACAGCACTCATCATGTGTAATAGTCAAGAAAGAAAGAAAAGTACAAGAGAGAAAGAAGCACAAAGACAAGAAAAGTGAAAAAAAGATAGGGGTGAAGTAAAAGAAAAAGAGAAAGAGGAGAGGTAAGACTGGTAAAGGGGGAGGAGGGACGAGTGGGGAGACAAAATCCTGTTGCTACTAATAATGTCGTACTGCCACGCTCCCAGGCCGACCATATCTGCTCATACTAAACCAATTGCGAGGTATTGATATAGTTTAATTTCTCCATTTGCAAGTTATGAGAGACCAGCTGTTCCAGGTCAACGTCCGTAGGCAGTAACTGTGTTTTCCAGGCTCGAGCCAAGAGACGTTTTGCTGCCACCAAGATCTGTCCAGAAAGCACACTCAAATGGTGAGGCAGATTTTTCGGGGTAGAGTAAAAGAGTGCCATGTCCAGAGAGCTCGTCATGGGTCAGAGAGACAGACCGGATCAACATGTCGGAAACTCGAAACCAGTAACTCTCCAGCCTCGGCCAAGACCACCAAATATGCTCCATTGTTCCAAACCCCAGATTACACCTCCAACATAAATTAGAATAATCTGGATAGATGTGGGCCAACCGTGCAGGGACCAGATACCGCCTATAGAGAATTTTTCTAGTAAGCTCTAGATGATTGGTGCAATGCGAAAAAAGCAAAAGAACAAGAGATCGCCCTACTCAATAGGGATGAAGACAGTTGATGACCCAACTCGCACTCCCAGGCTATCATAAACGGAAGTTTCAAAGGCAGACCCGTGGTCACTAACGTGTCATAGCATAATGACAGAAGTTTAGTAGCTTTCAATGGAAGGGCACAGGCCCGCACCACTTTGTGGAGCAAGGGAGATGGCAGAGACCAGGAAGTGGGAGATGACATAAATAAATGCCGTACTTGGAGATATTTGTAGAAATCAGATTTAGGAAGACCATATTCCTTTTGCAAATCATCATAGGGGCGCACCAAACCATCCGCCACAAGCTGCGCCAGACCAACGATACCTGTTGAGAGCCACTGCAAAAAGCTGGAGTGGGGTATCAAATTCTAAAGACCTACAAGGGATAACAATAGTAAGCTGTTTAAGTTCTTTAATGTGAGACACATAAGTGCCCCATGTAGCAACCGATAGAGAAGTACTGGAGAGCAAGTGCGGTAAGGCAGGCCGCAACTATGTCAGCAACCCAAAACATCACACAACCTATGTGGGGCAATCCGAGCATCCTCCATGTCCACCCAGGCGACCGTGCCTGGAGCAGCGTGATGCAACACCGCCTGTGCCATTCTTGCTGCTCTATAGTAATGCAAAAGAGAAGGTATACCCAGACCACCTCGCACTATTGAGGCAATACGCCATCTATTAGAAACCCTTGAGGGACGAGAACCATGTATGAACACCTACCTATATCCGACTGGACTTCCTTTAAAAAGGTCAAGGGTATTCGAATGGGTAGTGTCCGAAACAGATACAAGAGTTTGGGAAGAACATTCATCTTGATAGCCGGGATACGACCTAACCATGACAGCATAAGAGAGGACCACCCACACAACTCTTGCGGAGCCCCACATCCGCCTAAAATTTGTCTCAAACAAAGTCTGCAGGGTTTTAGTAAGATGAACACCTAGGTATGAAATGGTATCGTGCCGCCAGTCAAAGGCATAACATGACTTAAGATCCTTTACCAAAACTGCTGGTAAGTTAACAGGGAGTGCCTGCATCTTTGTCTGATGCACCCTATGATAGGGGACTCCACTATACAGTTGTAAACCATCCATAAGGTGAGGGAGTGAAATTTCAGGATGAGTTAATGTGAGTAGAATATCATCTGCAAACAACCCAAGCTTAATCTCCAAGGACCCAAATTTATAACCATGGATTTATGTGACCTAATAAGTGCAACCAAAGGTTCAAGCGCCAGGACATAAAGGAGTGGAGACAGGGGACATCCCTGCCTCAACCCATTTGTAATATTAAAAGGTCGAGACATGAAACCCGCATAGGAAACCCTAGCAGAAGGGGAAGAGTATAGAGAAAAAACAGCATCAATGAATGAGGAAGGGAAACATAATTTCTCCAACACCGTCCGCAGAACTCCCCAATGTAAGCGGTCAAAATGCTTTCTCCACATCAATAGCTAAAATAAGGCATTCTGAACCCCCCCTCAGTAGCAGAATCAATCAGATTAAAAATTGTCCTTGTGTTATCTGAGGCCTGCCTGCCCCGAACGAAGCCCGCCTGGCCACAGTGTAAGAGAGACGGCAATAAGTCACTTACCCTAGCAGCTAAAATCCTGGCATACAACTTCAAGTCAGTATTAAGTAGAGATCTGGCGGAAAATAGGACAATGCCATGGGGGTTTACCGGGTTTAGGGAGAGTTGAGATTGTACAGGTTAACATAATGGGGGGGGGCACGCCCTTTGAACTGCAAGAGCAAAAAAGTTGTTCAATGTGAGGCGTAAGGAGAGTAGAAAAAATGTTTTATAGTACAAATTAGAGAAACCATCCGGATCCGGAGGCTTTTTAATAGGCAAAGCCTTAAGATGATCCCGGATCTCTTCAGCTGTGATAGGAGTCTGGAGAAACTCTCCCTGAGCCAGAGACAAATGAGGCAGACGAACTTGGCCCAAGAAAAACTCTATAGCTTGAGGGGACGGTTGAACAGTATGCGGATCAGAGTGGAGATTATACAATTTCTCATAATATTGTGCAAATACATCTGGAATATGTGCAGGGTTCATAATTTTCTCCCCTGATGCCGAAATGATAAAAGGGATGGCTTTCCGAGCCTCCAGTTTTTTGAGTCTCCTTGCTAACAGAGTTCCAGCTCTATTGCCCTGAGTACAATAGCGTTTATTCAATTTTTTGAGCATTAAGTATGGTAAAGCTGGATGTCAGAGATTTCCCTTTTAAGGGCAGAGATCTACCTAAGCCTAACCCGTGAAGGGGCTGATTTGTTCAAAGTCTCCAGTGAGGTGAGGTCCTTCTTTTCTCTCTCGCAGCATGTGCGATAAAGTGACACCGCATGACTGCCTTATGTGCTTCCCATAATGTCTCCGGGGAGATGTCGGGAGACGTATTCAGGGTAAAATATTCGGCCAACATATGTTTTATAAACCTCTAGTCTCTGGCTGCGAGAGCAGGTAATCGTTGAGTCGCCATTTCCCAGAACCACGAAGAGGAAATGATTACTGAAGCTCCAATGTAATCGGGGCATGATCCGACCATTGGATAGTACCAATCTCGCAGTGCCTGACCCGCTACAAAGTCAATTTATCCAAAAGAAACAATCTAATCAAGAGTAGGATGAATGGACATGGGAGTAGAATGTATTGTCCCTATCGCCAACATGTAACTCCCTCCAGGCATCCAACAGTCTAGATTCCTGCAAGGCCTATGCCAAAACCTTACTTTGCGCAGATAGGGACTGCTGGTAACGTCCTGTAGGTTTAACAGAAGAGTCCAGATCTGGGTCAGACAAAGTATAAAAATCTCCACAGGCAACCAATGAACCCTGGAAAATAGGTTATAACTTAGAGAGAATAGACCTGATAAACTGGGCTGAATTGGAGTTCGGAGCATATAAATTAACAATTGAATAAACCAATGAATTTATGGACCTTGCAGATCTTTCTTGACAGTAAATACATCAGTTACTGGAGAATTATGAAACCAGATCGAAACCCCTGCACGTTTAGTGGGAGCAGTGGAATGATAAGCAAGTATATACTGCCTAGTGAGAACTGAAGGAACCTTAGCAGTAGCAAAATGTGTCTCCTGTATGCAGAGAACCTGTGAGTGTGTCCTGACAGCCTCTTGGAACAGTAAACGTCTTTTGTAAAGGGTATTAAGCCCCTTCACATTCAAAGAGATAAACTTAAGACTCATATATGAACAAGATAATACAGGATATCAGGAACACAGCAGGTACGTATATGTCTGTAAAATGCGTCCTCCCAACCAACTGCATTACTCTGACTCTCAGAAAGAGGAACAGGGCAAAAACATGTAGCCCCCAAGTAATCCCACCCCCAGCATAGGAGCAGTGGAGCACGAGGGAACCAACCGAATAAACCCAAGGTGAGTCAACAACGGGAAGACAGGGGAAGAAAACATGAGGGTAAGGGGAATAGGGAAAAGGGAGAGAGGAAAGACAAGAAAGGAGCATGAACACAAACAGGAGAAAAGAAAGGAGACTGCATAAAAGTCAGCCAAGAGGGGGCGTGTCTGGACGTCCGAGATGGCAGACGTGTGATCTCCAAGCTCCAGAGCCCTAACACCTCTGTTTAACTTACTCATAGCTCTCTCACCACGACTAGTGGAACTTTCACTTCCCCTTGATTACTGGAGTCTTTAGCTACCTGATGACCGGTAAAAAGAAAAAATCTGTGCCTATAGGTGCCTATTTTGGGAGAGATTTGAAGCAGCAGAAAAAAGGTGCAAAACTGACTCAAGCTATATCTCCTCCACGCACCATGGATGTTTCAGAGGGGTCTGATTCCCCTGGCCCCTCTACTGATCCTGCCCCTTGGGGTGAGCTGGAACAGTTGCTGTACTCGATCCAGGATTCAATCAAGTCGGATATTGCAGAACTGAAGTCTGATTTGCATGGACTGGGTTCAAGGGTTAAGGATATGGAGGACTCCCACGACTCAATGCTAACCACCCAAGACTGCATTCA
This sequence comes from Rhinophrynus dorsalis, assembly GCA_037306005.1. Lineage (NCBI taxonomy): Eukaryota > Metazoa > Chordata > Amphibia > Anura > Rhinophrynidae > Rhinophrynus > Rhinophrynus dorsalis. Next base: position 310,319,500 of record CM074718.1, read on the forward strand.
GCAGCGCATTGCGTACCAGGAAGACACAATTGACCTTCTGAGATCTCAGATGGACGGTTTGGAGAACCAGAGTTGGAGGTTCAATATCAGGATCAGTGGACTACCAGAGATTATTCTGCCCCCTTCCTTCGCCCAGACCTTGCAGGACATCTTCGGAAATCTTTTAGCAGTACCCAGTGACTCTATCAAGTTAGAAAGAGCTCATAGGGCTCTGAGCCCTCGTAGCCAGATAGGCGACTGCCCTAGAGATGTTGTTTGCTGTCTCCAATCCTTTGCTCAGAAGGAGCTCATAATGTTGCGAGCCAGAGATTCTGGGCCTATTGCGGTTGGCGAGGCACAAGTCAATCTGTACCAGGATCTATCCCTGCGTACCCTCCAGCAACGTCGGCAGCTGAAACCCCTGACCGATGAACTAAGCAACAGACGCTCTCAACTTTTCACCAGTTCCGGAGCTTCAAGATCCTGCCCGTCATGCCTTGTCGAGCGGGCACCCATTGCCTCAGAGGGAGAGATGGATTCCAGTTCAGTCCAAGAGATCCAGGATTTCCACTGATCCATCTGGGACTGTTGCAGAGACTTCTCTCCACCTGTTTTATTTGTGGATCACAAGTACCCTATTTTCTGCTGTTCTCGAAATGTATATGGATGTTTGTTGTTATTGATATTTTCATGCTCATAAGGCTTGTTATCACTCGCTTTAATGTTACCTGTTCTGGATCTTTTTGGCTCTGTTCCTCGTTGTCCAGATCTCGGCCTAGTTGCTGCGGTAGACCCAGGACGCGTGTTTGTGTGCCTCCTGGGTCTACCCTCTGGACGCTGTGGCTATTCAATGCTCCCTGTCTTTGGGTATGTGGGGCCCTGGTGGTTTGATTCCCATCCATGCTTCCCTCCCCATGCATTTTACCCCTTGTCTATCACAGTAGCTGTAATAATGTTCTCCCCTGTGCCCTACTTCTGCTACTGAGTGTCTGGCCTAGTGCCTTGGGGGTCCCCGGACCCGCTTCGATTAGATGTGCCTTCTGGAACGGTCACTGGGTTGACGAATTCCTACCTATGTTTCATTAAGGACGGCCTTAAAACCCTATGATGACTTTGCTGCTTGTATGTAATGTTTACATACACGGCCGGTTTGCCTAGTTTCGTCCAGCTATTGCGGTGGTAGATACCCATCGTCTAAGGTATGGATCTTGTGGTTCTATACATGGCACTGTCACTCCTGCGGATCCTGGGGGCGCCCCTTCTTTGGATGCCTCCTTGGACTGTCCATGGGTGGACGGGCCACTCCTTTGATGCATCTTGGGCAGAGATGCTGTGCCTTACAGATGTCTCTAATGTCTTCTTGCACTATTTTGCTTGCCCGGGGTGCTGTATACCACAGCTATGTGCCATTTCCCTCATAGCTTATTCTTTTGCTCTGCTACCTAACCAAGTTCCTGTTCTGATTCTCTCTCTCTCTGCATATTTCCCCCTTTTTCCCCCTCTCCTTATGCTGTGGATTGAGACAAGGCCTAACTCTACTTGTTTCCCCTATCTCGCCTCTTTTGCTTTTCATTCTTCTGCCCTCAGTTTTCTACTTACTATATATCTGTCTGCTACCCTCCAGTGACCCATTAGCCTCTCTGCTCTCTCCACTTGCTCTTCTCAGGGCTTATCTCCTTTATATCATCTATCAATACGGGTTCCATCTCCCACCTCCCTTTTGCTACCGACCCCCAGATTGACTGTTTTATATACGAATTACCTTGCTGTACCATCTGGTTATAGTACAGTTTTATATTTCTTGGTTTACAACCATCTTTTTGTCACAGGCCTAGTCTGTTAGGCCTGCTCTCTTTGTTCTCTCTCTTATTTCTTCATTTCTTCTTCTTTATTTCTTTATGCTATTCTTCTCTCTGTCCTTTGGACTCTCCACCACTTCTTCTTTTCACTCTCCCTCCCCCTCCCTGTTGAGTGCTCCCTACCCCCCTGATGAGAAACATATTTTGACCACTATGTGTCACAACAGCCCTCTTTCTTGTAGTCATGGCCTACAGATTTAAGGCAATCTCTATTAATGCTAAGGGACTTAACATGCCCCAGAAGAGGTCTCTGCTATATCGTGAGCATGCCCGCATGGGTGGTAAGGTATGTTTTGTTCAGGAAACCCATTATGCCTCATCCAAACTCCCTAAACTGTATCATAGCTTATACCCCTACCAGTATTGCAGCTCTGCTCCCTCTAAGCATTGTGGGGTTGCCATCCTGCTTCATAAGAGTTTTAACTTCACAGTGATTGATAGTATGTTGAATTCGGAGGGTAGATTCATTTTTCTGAAGGGAAGGGTGGGTTCGCTACTTTGCACCTTTGCCACTTTATTTGATCCTAATGACCACCAATTCCCATTCCTAGAATCCACTCTTTCTTCTCTCTCTGCCTTTGCGGAGGGCTTCCTCTTGGTGCCTCTTGAATCCCTCGGACCGTTCCTACTCCTTCTATTCTGCCCCTCACTCTAACTATTCCTGCATTGATTTCTTCCTTGTTCCACATTCTCATGTCCACTTTGTCACTGCGGCTTCCCATCACCCCATCACGTTGTCTGACCATGTCCCAGTTGAAGTTGAAGTATCTCTTCCCCTGCACATCCCCCTAACTAGCTGCTGGAGGCTAGACAAATCTCTTTTGTCAGATGCTCAGGTGGTGGCTCAGCTTCGCTCTGCCATTCAGGAATACCTTGCTTTCAACTCCCATCCTACTATGTCTTCGACTATGCTCTGGGAAGCTTTGAAATGTGTTATCAGGGGTGAATGTATTCGTCTGCAATCGCTGAAAAAGAAAAAGGCTAAACAGGGTTTGGACCTGCTTTTGGAGAACATTGCAACACTTGAAAGATGCCACCAGGAGTCTGGTTGTGACTCTGTTCTCCGATATCTCCTTTCCCAACGTCAGCAGGTCTGATCTATTCTCCATTGCTGGGTAAATAAATATTTTTTGCGCACGAAGCATTACACCTATGAACAGGGTAATGAATGTGGGAAGTGGCTCTCGCGTCAGCTGGCGCCCACGGCTCCTCCAGTTCGGATTCATTCCATCCGGACGCCCTCTGTATGTAAAGTTCGGGATGTTCCTGCAATCTCTGAGGCCTTCAAATCCTTCTATGCTGACTTTTACAATTTGCCGTGTTCTACTGATCCCCACCTTAACACTACTCAATCTGACTATGTTAGGACTGCCAGTCTTCCTACTTTGACTGCCTCCCAGTCTCTTCAACTGGAGGATGATATTTCTGAATCTTAGATTTTCTCTGCTATCAAACAGATGCCCCTGGGGAAGAGTCCCGGCCCGGACGGTTTCCCTCTCCGCTTCTATCGTAAATTCGTGGCTATACTTGCCCCGTCTCTGGTCTCTACCTTTAATCACCTACCCACTTCTGTAGCAACTCATCCACTTCTTACAGAGGCCCACATCTCTGTAATTCCCAAGCCTGGGAAGGACCAGACTTTTTGCTCTAATTACCACCCCATCTCCCTCCTAAATGTGGATATAAAAATTTTTGCTAAAGTCCTGGCAAATTGCCTAAGACCCTATCTTTCAAATTTGATTCACCCTGACCAGTCTGGTTTTGTTCCTGGTAGAGAGAGACGAAAGACGCCATTCGCTTGATTTCCCTGCTACATCATGCCCGATTTTTTTCTGCCTCCTCTCTTTTTTTTGTTGATGCCGAGAAGGCGTTCGACAGGGTGAACTGGAACTTCATCAACAAGGTCTTGTGTGGCTTTGGTCTTGGTGCCAGTTTTATCTCCCTTGTCAGGACCCTCTACACTAACCCCTCAGCTAAGGTAAGGGTGAGTGAATCTCTGTCTGCTCCTTTCTTCCTTCAAAATGGCATAAGGCAGGGCTGCCCTCTTTCCCCTCTCATTTTTATAATGGTCATGGAGACATTGGCCAACAGATTTCGTGCATCCCCGTTCATTAAAGGTATTCCCGTAGTTAATAGGGATCACAAACTCTCTCTTTTTGCTGACAATCTCATTTTTATGATTTCCAACCCGACGAGCTCACTACCAGCTGTACTGGAGGATCTCTACCAGTTCAGTTTAGTTAGCAACTTCAAGGCCACTCTACAGAAATCGGTAATCTTGAATCTCACGGTTCCGCAGCATCACGTTTCCTCTCTGAGCTCTATGGTCCCTTTCCGATGGGCAACCTCTTCTATTCCATATCTGGGCATCCACCTCACTTACTCAGCTTCTTCTCTTTTTAGGGCTAATTACCTCACTCCCCATATGGATAAGGATCTGCGTAACATGAGACCTGCTTTTCTGTCTTGGACAGGTCGTATTAATGTCTTAAAATCCGTTTTCTTTCCAAAGGTCCTGTACCTTTTGCAAGCAGCCCCCTTCGGTATCCCAAAGTCTTACGTGAAATTGCTCCAAAGCATTTTCAACTCCTTCTCTTGGAATTACAAGCCAGCTAGGCTTAGGTTCGCTCTTTTGACACATTCTCATGGCGAAGGGGGTTTGGGTGCACTGGACCTCACCTGCTACTATTAAGCTATCCACCTATCCTCTCTCTTACACTGGCAGATTGTGGTCTTACAATCCTTGTCCAAGTCTACTCTCTTAACGAATTCTTAATGAATTGGCTCTGCACACCCCCCCCCGTCCTCTAGACCCAATACGTTTCTTGTGTCTCCCATCCTGCGCACTACCCTTGCTGTCTGGGACTCAGTTGCTTCCTCCCTTTCTAGTACCCCTTCTCCTGTCCTGTCCCTGCTGTCACATTCGGACTTTCCGCCGGGCCTTTTTGCACTGGCGCACGAGAGGTCGTCTGTTGATCTCTGACCTGCCGATTAATGGTTCCCTGGTGGATTTTAACTTTCTATGGGACCATCTTCATCTGCAGTCCCAGGATTACTGGGGTTATCTTCCGATCTCTCATTTTCTTTCTACCCATCCAAACATTTGCTCCTTAGAGATCTTACCCCTTTTGAGAGGCTTTGTCACCCCCCTCCCTTATCTCCCTCCTCTTTGCTCCACTCCATCTCCAATCTGTACAAACTCCTGGGGGTGAGGGGATATTCCTTTTCGCGACAAAGGCTTGTCTGGGAGAGTTAGTTGGGTGTCACTATCCCAGATGACATATGGCATCGAGCTGTTGTGGGTGCCTGCACTCCTCTAGGAATCTTACTGCAGTTGAAATCAATTATAAGCTTCTCTTAAGTTGGTACAGAACCCCAGCTGTTCTCCACTTTTTCTACCCCTCTACCCCAGCTACTTGCTGGCGCTGTGGTTCGGGAGTGGGTGACATGGGGCACATTTGGTGGTCCTGCCCTCTTCTTCTGGATTACTGGAAACAAATTGTTTCTGCTATTAGCATGCTTCTAGCCAAGACTTTGCCCTCCGATCCGACTCTTCTGCTCTTTTCGATAGGACTTGGCTCATTACTTGAGTCAAAGCCAAAGAGGATTCTACGCATGCATCTATTAAATTCAGCTAGGATGTAAATCCCACTATGCTGGAGGAGCACTGCTCCCCCTTCTGTCCAGATGTGGTAATCGAATGTTAATGATGTACTGGTCTATGAAAAACTCTCATTTGCAGACTGGGAAGGGAGTCCTATTTTCTGAGGTTTGGGGACCCTGGCTTGAACCCCCAGAAATTGATCCTTCTGATGGGACATCTGCCTTGTGAGGGGCTATTGCACCTCTCCCCCCCCTTTACTGATATGCTTTTGCTCCTTTGGAGTTATAGGTTCCCCGGGATGCTGCAGATTCCCAGCAGATAGTTACTCATGCAATACTTCCATGGCGATACGGACAGGGTTTTGCTGATCTTTTCTCAACTTCCCCCTCCTCCCCTTCTCCCATCCCTTCTTTTCTACTCCCCTCTTTCTTTTCTTTCTGCTTCTTCCTCTCCTCTTAGCTTTCTGCTTACTTCCATTCTGATTGTCTTCTTTTGCTTCTAATTGATCAAATTCAATTATCTATGCAGATTATTGGTTTTCTCTAAACATTCACAAACTTCACTACGTTGTCCTAATATCTAATGTCCTAATAAAAATACAAAACATGAGCAATAGCACTGGGCTCATACCCAGATGAGTAGGGGGTGCAACTAATAAGAGTACAAGAACAAGGCAGGCCTGGAGACTCAAATCATGTGGGCCGGGGAAGAATATTAATCATAACTAATATATAATACAAAGGATAATGAGAGCAATACCCTGAATGAAGGGGCAACTCAGATGAGCCACACTATAGTAAGGGCAGGACATATGTGAAAGAATAAGGGAGGGACAAGAATAATACTAGAGATGGGCATGACCGTGTAGGGTTTAATACATTTATTTTTTTTTTTTTTTTGCTTTTGGCAATTATAGATTTTTATTATTCATTTATTGGGACATGCTCTGTGGTAGAACACCCCAAATGTCGGGCCAGCAGCGAAGTAATACAGCAAAGCAATCTATGTAAGTCGGCAGAGGGCATAAAGATAATTGAACCTCATAGGAAAGTGGGGGGAAAGGAAAATGAACCACCTAGTCATCTGAGGAACAACCAGTACAATATAAAAAACTGTTTCTCTATTTAAGGGCCCATTCGCATAACAAGTCCCCAGCATGTGATTATGCAGAGGGCCAGTATAGCAACTACAGCACACATATCCAACAATATCTCTATCCCATGAGGGAAGCAAGAAAATAAGAATGACTGGACTTTCCATAGATACCATACCCACTCACATGACCCTATCCCCAACCCCCCAACCCCGAAATGCAACCGGAGGCTGGGTGTTAAGGTGATCACCACCCGGCCGGGCCCCATCTAAAATATAGAATAAGCTAAGAGTGAAAAATGGCACGTACTGGACATTGGCCCTGCGGCCATCCCCCACCCCCAACAAGCCATAAAAGGGACAGCAGAGGCAATAAGAAAGTGCGAAGTACACACCAATAACCCCGTCAACACAGTGACGCCCCACCCGCAACGCCATGAAGATCCCAAAGTAACTGTGCACAACATAACGGCCCCAACAAAGTGCAGACCAAAAGAGAATAAGCATGTAACATATAGACATATCAAAACAAGAAGATAATTACAAAAAAGAAGTACTTGACTGGGCAGTCTAGTCCGGGCAAGGCCGCATAAGGCCACAGGCAGCTAGGGAGACCGACCCTCCCAACTACCAAGGTATAGGTGGACAACTAACAAACAGAACATGTCCATCAGCTCTCAGACATGAAACCTGACACCCAGGGGACAATTCATCCATCATCAGGACGTGGGGTCAAAGGTGGACACAACCTGGAAACTAATGGAGCCGATTTCACCTTGGACCAATCCCTCACAGGCTGCCAAAAGGATGGGCGTTGAAGATCTGGCAAAGCCTCCATAGGTATATTCCACGACCCTAGGACACGAAGACCCTCCTCAGGAGACCCTATGATAGTAGATGCCCAGTTCCTCGATACAATCAACTTCACAGGGAAGCCCCATTTGTATTTCACATCAGCTTGCCTGAGGGCAGTGGTAATATTGCAAAACTGACACCTTTGTAGCAATGTAGATCCCGAGACATTGGCAAACAGATGGATGCTGAAGAAAGGTGCAGGCAACGTAGGCTGTAACCTGCCAGCTCGCAGAACCTCCTCCTTCACATTCAAATAGTGCAACTGCAGTAGCACATCTCTCGGCGCCTCCACAGGTAGGTTCCTAGGTTTAGGTATTCTGTGAATCCGATCCAGTAGAAAATCTTGTTCCGATAAGTCTGGAAGAAGGCTACCAAAAAAATCCAGTACCCACACCTTCAAATCGTTAGGTTGGACATCCTCCAGCATACCCCTGATCCGCACATTGTTGCACCTGGAGAGATCTTCCAGATCCGTGACTTTATTCCGCAAAAATTGCACCTCCTTCAAAAGGTTCTCATGTCTGTCTGAAAGACCGTTATGAGAGTCAACCACTTTATCCTCAATTCGAGGGGCATGCTCGCCAGTGACTTTAATATCTTGTTTAAGCTCAGTCACAAGAGCCTTGACATCCCCTTTTATCTGCAATCTCAGGGTTTTAAGTAAGGATTTGATTTCCCCCATCGGTAGGTTGGTAAGTTGAGAGGAAGTGGAGGCCGTGTCTTCCAATTCAGATAAAGCGTCCTCCTCGTAATCCGGACGGGCACCATCTTGAGACAAGGCCCCTGAAAGCTTTTGGGCTTTTTTCTTGTCCTTTGTTGCAACATATTTAAGCATCTGCTCCTGATGCCTCTTGTTTCTTTGGTTGGCCATGCTATAAGCCTAGCCCCACCAAGAAAAAGCAAGATCCTTTGAGTGTATAAGCCGGAAATTCCCCGGCACACACCGGAGCTCCTCTAATGTGCTGCCAGTTTCAATGTGCACTAGGACACGTCCCCCCGGTTCAGATTTTTTTTTATGGTTTCAATACATGTACATTCCTTGAGTTTTTCTTCTAAATCTTTTATCTTATTTTCAAGTTCAGTAATAATAACTGTTTCTTGATCTTCTAGGATCTTAAGAAATCCCAAGGAACATGTATTTGCTAATTCTTCCCATCTAGCAGTAAGTTTAGAGTCATCAAAGCTGTATGAGGGCAGGCAATTAACCCTTAATCCTCTAGGGACAATCTTTTCCACAATATATCTCTGATATGTTGCATGTGTCCACCAAGATTTAAGGTATCTGTATTGGGCATCTTTTAATGAATTAAAAATATCATCCCATGTGTCGCCACCACTAGCTGGGCTAGAAGAGCTAATGGAGAATACGTCCTTGGCTTTGTTAGTTCTCTTGGTTTATTTTAGCCCAAAAGTAGGTAGTGGCTCCATATGCGTAATGGTGTTAGGTTGCAACCGGTCAAAAGAAAGCCTCTTAATGTAGAGACAAGAAATAACTAAAAGAAACAAGAGGACCCGGTGCACACCTAACTCCAATAGTATATGCCAAAAAGGTAAAACAGTACAAACGTGGGCATCAGTGCTCACAAGGAAAAATATATTAAACGAATAGAAAGAAAGAAAGAAAGTGACCTTGCACATAGAGCACTCGAAATAACCCACAATATTACCTACCCAAATTGGGTCACAAAGAGATGGGATAAGGATTCTAATAAAACATAACTTTTATTCTATCTTATAAAATGGCAAATTCAAAACAGGGATAAGAGGCATTTATACCGACATAAACCTCTATATGTTTAAACTTGCAAGAGAGTGCCTTGTAAATTAGATTTGATATCTATATGTTCTGACAGTGCAAGTATATTTCCACCTATAGATATCAACTATAGGCTATGAACTCTAAAAATGTATTGCATGAACAAAGTTGGTGCAGATAATTTGAAGCCTCTTAGTTCTGAGAAGGCAACGTATGTCTTTAGTCAGATCCGGCTTCAAACTCAATAAAGTGAATCTAATGATTCTAATAATAGTTAGGTTGAACGCCTATGGATTCTGACAACCAATGTGACTTTAGTCAGCAAGCATCTAAATAGGTAACCTATAGTCCGTTACAGCTTTCTAAGCGGAATTCAATTCAACTATTAACATATAAATGAGTAAAGTGGGAATCTAAAGCAGGTTCTACTAGAGCTATGAAAGACACTGGTAGCGTGAAACATAGAGCGTAAACTTGATTAATCTGGTAGCATAAATAGTTTGAAATCTATTAGTTCCGACAGGGTAAAGCATCCATCAATCAGATCCGACTTCAAACAATATCTCGATTATGCATTCCTAAATAAAGGTTAAAACGCCCCAGTTTGTGTCTCGGACAAAGAGCCCCACATGTGGTTAGAAGTCTATTAATGAGAATACATAGATATATTAAAAAAAACAGAACCGATTTAAAAAAATCTGAGAGATACTCATGTTTGCAGCCTCTTAGTTCTGAGAAGGCAACACATGCCTTTAGTCAGATCTGGCTGCAAACACAATGAGATACAACCAAAGATCTTATGCTGATTAAGGTTGATGACTGATACTGTAGAATGCTGAGTTTGCAGCATCTTAGTTCTGAGAAGGCAACACATGCTTTTAGTCAGATACAGCTACAAAAGCAATGAGATACAACTAAAAGATCTAATGCTGATTAAGTTTGATGCCTATAAGTTCTGACAAAGCAAGTATGCCTTTAGTCAGATCCAGCTTCAAACATGGTTCTGTTCTGACGCGCGTTTCGCCTAGCGGCTTGTTCACAGTTACAAGTCCAACAGAACATGGGTATTGACGCTTCATTTAAACTCCAATCTGAACTTCAATTGGATGTGTGTTCATTTGGAACACAGATCTGTGGTGATTGACAGTTCACCAATGCTTTCAAAGTAGCTTTATCGGGTCACAGATATATAACAATTGACAGTTCACCATAGACTGTATTAAATCACATAGTGATTAACAATACTTTGTTAACTTTGAAATTGAATCAAGATGTAAAAGAAAATAGAACATACAATTAATTCGATGCAGGATGGATAAAGTAAAATATTCCCAATGGAGAATTATGCACAATCAATATAAGACAGGGATGATATGAAAAGACAGATATACTGAAGTAACGTTAGAGATTTACATTAAGCTGCATCTCTTCGTTTATGCCATATGGTGACATGGTATTTAAAAGAAAGATAAACTGATTTTCTTTTTTAATCAGTTCTTTGTCCAAATCACCAGTACATATTCCGTGACTTCTTTTGAAAAGGCCCCATGCTTTTAGACCAGATGACTTAGTAACATAGTAAATTAGGTTGAAAAAAGACACAAGTCCATCAAGTTCAACCTTCGCCTCATACCTCAGTAACTGAGAATTTTATAGCTTTCCTGCTACCAATTAAATTAGTCTTTATCAGACCTTCCTGATCAGCCTACTGATAAACAGTATAACTCTGTATGTTCCCTTTTGAAAGAAATGTATCTAATCTTCTCTTAAATGTATCCATTGTATCTGCCATAACTACCTCCCTGGGCAATGAATTCCACAATTTGACAGACCTTACCGTAAAAAAACCCTTCCTCTGCTGAAGTCTAAACCTCCTTTCCTTTAATCTCAAGGGGTGTCCCCTGGTCACCTGATCAGGCCTTGGAATAAATAGCTCACCGCAGAGATCCTTGTAATGACCTCTCATATACTTGTACAATGTGATAAGGTCTCCTCTTAGTCATCTTTTCTCTAGTAAATAAACCAAGTTTGTTTAGTCGTTCCTCATATGTCAAGTCCTCCATTCCCTTAATTAATTTTGTTGCTCTCCGCTGTACCCTCTCTAGTTCTAGTATATCCTTTTTCAGAACCGGTGCCCAAAATTGCACTGCATACTCAAGGTGAGGTCTTACCAATGATTTGTATAATGGCAAAATAATGTTATCCACTCTTGCTTCAATACCTCTTTTTATGCAAGACAGGACTTTGTTTGCCTTTGCTACTGCTGTTTGACACTTGTCACTGTTTCCAAGTTTGTAGTTGACAAGGATACCCAGGTCTTTTTCTAGCAACGAGTCACCTAAAATTATTCCATTAAGTTTATAAGTAGCCTTCTTGATAGAAGAGTGAAGATCCATAAAGTGCTTAACCACAGATGTAAGTTGTTTACTACTAAGTAAATCTTCTGGGGCCCTTTCTATGCTTCTGGCATGCTCCCTTACCCTTGTGCCCAATTTTCTCACTGTCTTACCTATATAAAGAAGACCACACGGGCATTGCAAACAATAAATTACGCCCTTGGTTTGGCAATTTATATTGCAATTGATTGGGTGTATTTTGCCAAACTAGCTTCATAATTTTTGGTGACAGTCATGTGATGGCAACAACTGCAGTTTCTGCAAGGGTAGGAGCCACAGACACTTGGGTTGAAATCTCTCTTTTTCTTGTAGTGGCAGGGAACTAAGATGTCTTTTAAGTTTGGTGATCGGTGATAAGTCACATCAATCTTTTGTCCCAGAATTGGTTGTAGATCTGAATCTGTTTGGAAGATAGAGATTTTTGTTTAAATTTCACGCCATCTACAATTATTTATTTTTTTTGTTTTGTTTTGTTTCTATTTCACACCATCTACAATTATAGGTAGTTATAAATCAAATTTTATTTGCTTCTTCTTTGTCAGGAGTTTCTCGATTGTATATTAAAGATGTTCTGGAGGAGTACAAGGCACGTTTTATAGGCCTTTTTTGACTGATGTTTTACTATACCCAAGACTGTAGAATCTACCCATCGATTCTTGTGCTCGTTCTTTGAAAATGGTAGTATTAGTGTCATGGGGTGACTATGGAATAACGACACTGACAAGTACAGATACAGTAAAATCAATATCTTTATTAAAATAAAAACAGAATAAATATGAATGGCACTTCCTCAACCCTCACAGGACCAGGTGTAAAGACAGTGCCTAAGCACTTCCCCAACCCTCACAGGACCAGGTGTGGAGACGGCACAGGAGCCCCGACTGTAAGGAGGCAAATACCACTCTGACTGAATATATATACACTAGTAGTGAGGATGGTAGTAGCTACTAGTACAGGAGCAGCTGTGAAGCCCTTGTGAACAGAGGGAAAATCCCTTAGTACACTAGGGTGGTTCAGCTCAGAGACGGATCTCCCTAGAACGCTAGGGTAAATCAACAGGCAGTGGTGACTGAGAATCCCTAGAATGCTAGGGTAACGGAACAGGCAGCATTGACTGAGAATCCCTAGAACGCTAGGGTAATGGAACAGGCAGTGGTGACTAAGAATCCCTAGAACGCTAGGGTAACCCAACAAGCAATGGTGACTGAGAATCCCTAGAACGCTAGGGTAACCAATGGCACAGAATGGAACGAGACAGCAGGAATGCCAGTGGCGCGGACTAACGGAGACTGAGTACCGCTTGACTGGAGGAACCAACAGAGCACGGGGAGTGCAAGCTGAGACAGTAGGCCACGGGTACAGAATGATGGATAGTCAGCTGGAGCAGGGGTCAGCACAAATCGAGTAGTCAGCCAAAGCCAGGAGTCAGACCGGAGTGGTTAGTCAGCCAAAGCCAGAAGTCAGACCGGCACGGGTAGTCAGACGGAGCCAAAGGTCAGACCGGAATGGAAGGCAGTAGTCAGGGATCAAACAGAGCCGAAGTAAAAATGTAGCCAGAAGTCATACACAGAAATGGAGCATCGGAATCACAAGAGCTATAGCGCACAGGTACACCACGAAAGGGCAAAGGAGTAAAGGCAGGCTGAGGCCTATAAGGCCTAGCATGTAGGAGGAGACGCACTCTGGCAATTAACAGCGGCCAATAAGAATAGCGAATGTGCCTCAGCGCGACAACCAGGAAGTATTGCAATGTCTCCTGGAAGCACAGTGTCGCTGGAGGCAATCATGGGTGCCGTGATAGTACCCCCCCTCAACGATCTCTCCCATGTGGAAATTTAGCGTGGAATCTGCATAGCAGAACAGGAGCGTGAATATCGGACTGATTCACCCAGGAACGCTCTTCAGGGCCATAGCCCTTCCAATGTACAAAATATTGAATGCGCCCATGGACTCTACGGGAGTCCAGAATGTTTTGAATTTCATACTCCTTGTGGTCTTGAATGCACACAGGACCTGGCACCACTGGAGTAGAAGTGTAGCGGTTACAGACCAAAGGCTTCAATAGGGAAATATGGAAAACGCTGTGAATACACATACTTTCTGGAAGGTCCAAGGCATAAGAGACAGGGTTCACTCTCCGAAGTACCTTCGCAAGGCATTCTGAACTTGTGCCCATGTGGAGCGGAGCTGCCTAATATGCTTGACCAGAGCCGAAATATCTTGAGCCTGAAAGGAGTTCAGGAGCAAGGCTGGTTGGAACCCATAGTTAATTAGGAAGGGAGAGCTCCCGGACGAGGAGTTTATGGCACAATTCCTGGCAAACTCAGCCCACGGCAACAGGTCAGTCCAATTATCATGATGGTCAGAGATAAAACAGCGCAAGAATTGTTCCAACCCCTGGTTGGATCTTTCAGCAGCACCATTCATCTGGGGGTGGTAGGTCGAGGAAAATGACAGTTTGATGCCCACCTGGTCACAGATGGCCCTCCAGAACCTTGACACGAACTGACGCCCACGGTCAGAGACCAATACCTTGGGTACTCCGTGGAGTTGTAACAACTCTCTAGCAAACACCACAGCCAATTCCTTGGAGGAAGGTAGTCCCTGGAGAGGGACAAACTGAGCCATTTTGGAAAAACGGTCCACAATGATTAGTATGACCATACACCCCTTGGACAGTGGCTACCATGAGACCATGGGCGCTCACCATTCGGAACCATGTGGCGCAACCCCAGAGGAAGGTGTCTTGGGGCCTTAGCATGAGCACAAACAGAACAGGCCTCCATAAAAGCTGTACAATCTGCTCTTAGACCAGGGCACCAAAAGAGCTGAGATACTTTACCAGATCAGTTGGTCACGACGAATATGTCCAGCTGCCCTCGAAGAGTGGTATATCTCCAGTAGTTTGGTACGGAGAGGTTCGGCTGCTAAACATTTGCCACTAGGTTTTTCTGCTGGAGCACTGCCCTGAGACTCCAGGATCTCCTCGCCCAGAGGAGACGTGATACTAGTGAGTATGGTGGCCAATATGCGATCTGGATGAATAATAGGTACAGGTGCACTGTCAGTCTCACGGTCCGGATCAAATTGTCTAGAAAGAGCATCAGCTCGAACATTCTTGGACCCTGGGAGATATGAGACCACAAAATTAAATCTGGACAGGAATAGTGCCCATCTGGCCTGCCGTGGAGACAGCCTCTTTGTCTCTGATAGATATGTCAGATTTCTATGATCTGTCAAGATCAGGATTGGAGCCTTCGCTCCCTCCAAGAGGTGACGCCATTCATGGAGATTAAGGATTATGGCTAGCAACTCGTGACTGCCTATGTTGTATAGGCAAAAAGAACCCACATGGCATGAGGGTCTTACCGGGTTCAGGGTTTTTGGGACAACACTGCCCCTACTCCTGTCTCCTATGCATCCACCTCCAGGGTAAAAGGCAAGGCAGGGTTCAGATGCGACAACACTGGAGCCACAGCAAAGGCAGACTTCAAAGCTTCAAAAGCACTATTGGCCTCAGTGGACCAAGCCGAGGGATTAGTCCCTTTATGGGTTAAATCAGTCAACAGTTTGAGTATCATAGAAAAATTTTGTATGAATTTTCTATAATAGTTTGCCAATCCTAAGAATCTCTGTATGGCCTTCAGGCCCACCAGATGTGGCCATTGCAGAACTGCCGAGAGTTTCTCTGTATCCATAGCAATACCATCAGCAGAGATTACATACCCCAGAAATGGCACTCGATCCTTATGGAATTCGCATTTTTCAAGTTTACAATATAGTTTGTTTTCTCTCAGTTTTTGCAATACAGTAGCAACATCTCTCCAATTTGTCTCAAGGTTAGGAGAGTGTATCAAGATATCACCCAAGTAGACTACTACGCAGGACTGTACCAGATCTCTTAAATATCGTTTATAAGTTCTTGGAATACCGCTGGCGCATTACACAGCCCAAAGGACATGACCAAATACTCATAATGGCCACTACGAGTATTGAAAGCGAATTTCCACTCATCGCCTTCTTTGATTTGGATTAGGTTATAAGCTGCCCGTAAGTTGAGCTTCGTGAAGACTGAGGAGCCATTCAAGCGGTCAAACAACTGGGTTATCAATGGAATGGAGTATGCATTTTTTAACATCAGCTTATTTAGAGCTGTATAGTCGATACAGGGTCTAAGCTCCCCATATTTTTTTTTTAACAAAGAAGAATCATGCCCCCCTGGGCGAGGAAGACTTCCTAATAATTCCTCTAGCCAAGGCATCAGAAATGTACTCCTCCATAGCTCGGTTCTCCTCTACCAACAAAGGGTAGGTGTGGCCTTTAGGAGGTATCATGCCTGGCATCAAATTAATAGCACAGTCGTATGCCCTATGCTTCAGCAAAGTGCTAGCCTCCCCCTTACTGAATACCTCACTGAATGACTGGTACTCTGAGGGTATAGAGGGGAGGTACACAAAATCTTGGTGGGCTGCTGTAGACAAGACTTCTGACAATAATCGGATCAAGATATGATGTCACAGGTTTTCCAGTCCATTCTGGGGTTGTGTGTCTGAAGCCAAGGAAACCCCAGAATGACTGCATAATGTGGAGACTTTATGACCTGAAATTGTAGGGTCTCCACATGGAGAGCTCCTACTCTGAGAGACAGCGCATAGGTCTCGTGTGTGACATGGGATGGTACTAGCAGTCTACCATCGATCACCTCCACAGCCAATGGAGAAACTTGTGGCACCAAGGGAATATTATGTTGTTTAGAGAATTTGCCATCAATAAAGTAGCCTGCAGCTCCTGAATCAATCAGGGCTGGTGTCGAAACAGGAGGCTGCCCAAGAGATTGCCACCTGTAAGATGGGCTTGTTCTGTTCTGGGTCTGGGGACTGATTTACACCACCTAGAATCTGTCCCCTCAGGGATCCTAGGTGCGTGCATTTCCCGGACGTACCGGGCAGGCCCGTAACATATGTCCAGCCTTACCGCAGTACAGGCATAGACCTTCTTTACAATGGAAGGACCGCTCCTCCCTGGACAGCCGTGTGAAACTGACTTGCATGGGCTCAGCCCTACTGACCTCAGCACTAGGTGGCTTGGGAGGGGAGGGAGGCATGGGTGGGAACTGCCAGTTAGTCACCAGTCGAGACTCAAACCTTGGCCTGTGGTTCTTGAATGAAGATTTTTCTCTAATGTGGGTATCAATCAGTATAGCAAAGGAGATAAACTGATCTAGATCCTCTGGCAGCTCACAGGCTGCCGTCTCATCTTTAATGATATCATTAAGCCTATGTGAGAAGGCCGCCACCAGAGCCTCGTTGTTCCAGCCTACCTCTAATGACGAATGGTCAGGGTTTTTTTTCGGCAGAGGTTGCTTGGCCTGGAAATCAAATACTTTACGGAAGGCATCCATGAATTCAGTAAAGTTCGAAATTATGGGTTTAGCTGTCTCCCATAACAGGCTGGCCCATGCCAAAGCTCTACCGGTCAATAAGGAAATCATAAAGCCCACCTTGCTTCTTTTACTCTGGAAAGCATTAGGTACTAGTTCCAAACAAATTCCGAGCTGATTTATGAATCCATGGCACAACATGAGTTCCCCATCATATCTTAGAGGGAGTGGAGCAGCTCCGGACAGCCCTCTGTAACTTGTGTTTTCCACCTGAGTGGTTACTTCCGATGCTGAAACAGAGGAGGCCACCGGTAGTTGCGCAGGCTTATTGAGATTGCTGTATGGTTAAAGAGCATCTGCATCGCCATAGACAACTGGTCAATAGGTTGTTCCTGAATATCCGTTCTGGAAAGGATATTAACAACTGTCGGCTACCAGTATCTGTACTTTCAGAGTTCATGGCCCTTTCATACTGCCATGGGGTGACTGTGGAATAACGACACTGACAAGTACAAATACAGTAAAATCAATATCTTTATTAAAATAAAAACAGAATAAATATGAATAGCACTTCCCAAACCCTCACAGGACCAGATGTGAAGACAGTGCCTAAGCACTTCCCCAACCCTCACAGGACCAGTTGTAGAGACAGTACAGGATCCCCGACTGAAAGGAGGCAAATACCACTCTGAGTGAATATATATACTAGTAGCGAGGATGGTAGTAGATGCTAGTACAGGAGCAGCTGTGAAGCCCCTGTGAACGGAGGGAAAATCCCCTAGTATGCTAGGGTGGGTCAGCTCAGAGACGGATCTCCCTAGAATGCTGGGGTAAACCAACACTCAGCGGTGACTGAGAATCCCTAGAAAACTAGGGTAATGGAACAGGCAGCAGTGACTGAGAATCCCTAGAACGCTAGGGTAATGGAAAAGGCAGTGGTGACTGAGAATACCTAGAATGCTAGGGTAACCCAACAAGCAACGGTGACTGAGAATCCCTAGAATGCTAGGGTACCCAATGGCACAGAATGGAATGACAGACTGCAGGAATGCCAGTGGCACGGACTGACGCAGACTGAGCACCGCTTGACCGAAGGAAACAACAGAGAATGGAGAGTGCAAGCGGAGACAGTAGGACATGTGTAAACAATGATGGATAGTCAGCCAAAGCTAGGAGTCAGACCGGAGCGGGTAGGCAGCCAAAACCAGGAGTCAGACCAGAGCGGGTAGTCAACTGGAGCAGGTACTCAGCCAAAGCCAGGAGTCAGAACAGAGTAGGTAGTCAGACCAGAGCGGGTAGTTAGACGGAGTCAAAGGTCAGACTGGAACGGAAGGCAGTATTCAGGGATCAAACAGAGCTGAAGTCAAAATGTAGCCAGGAGTCATACACAGAAATGGCGCATCGGAATCACAAGAGCTATAGCGCACAGGTACACCACGAAAGGGCAAAGGAGTAAAGGCAGGCTGAGGCCTATAAGGCCTAGCATGTAGGCAGAGACTCACTCTGGCAATTAATAGCGGCCAATAAGAATAGCGAATGTGCCTCAGTGCGACAACCAGGAAGTCATGCAATGTCGCCTGCAAGCACAGTGTCACTGGAGGCAATCACGGGAACTGTGATAATTAGAGCACTTACGTCTTAGATGTAAAAATTCCGCTATTGGTACACTGTTCTTCATGTGCAGGGCATGATTGCTTTGAAAATGTAGCAGGCTATTAGTAGCAGTATTTTTTTGGTATAGATCAGTTTCCAAAAAATTGTTAGTACCACGCATGGTTTTTATATCGAAGAAATTAACGGTAATGTCGCTAATTTAGTATGTTATTTTGATATTTAGTTCATTTCGATTGAGTATGAGTATAAAACTCTCAAACATTTCTGAATCACCTTGCCATAGAATGAAGAGATCATCTATGTAGCGCTGCCACAATAGTATATGATCAGTGTATTCGCTTAGATCATCACTGAAGACCACATTTCTCCTCCCACTATCCGAGGTACAGGTTGGCATAAGTGGGGGCACAAGTGCTCCCCATTGCTGTAACCCGGAGTTGGAGGTAGAAGTGGTCATCAAACACAAAATAATTCTTGTGAATCACAAATGTGAGTAGATTCAAAATCAAGTTCCTCATGTCACTAGAGAATCTATTACCTATGTCCAGGTAGCAGGATATGGCTTGTAGGCCATATTGATGTTTGATCGATGTGTATAGTGACTCCACATCACATTTAATGAGAAGTACATCATGTTCTATTGGTAGTCCATCCAATTTTTTATGATGTCTAATGTATCCCTTGTGCAGGATTTCAAATTATACACATAAGGTCTCAATAGATAGTCAGTGAACCTACAAGCCTTTTCCCCTAAAGATCCTTTGCCTAATATTATAGGTCTTCCAGAGGGTATTTGGGCATTCTTGTGGATCTTGGGAAATAAGTACAAGGTGGCTATACGTGGGCTCTCAACCTTGACAAAAAGATCATCTTTTTTATCAATTACGCCATTGATTCTAGCTGCCTGGATCATTTGATTGTATTCAATCAGAAAGTCATTAGTAGGATCTCCCAATAAGTGACGGTAACAATCTTTGTCATGGAGTTGCTTTCTAGCTTCTCTTAGATACATGTCTGTGGGCCATATTACGACCTTTCCTCCTTTATTGGAGGGTTTGAGTTGGACATCTTCCCATTTGAGAATTTCTTGAAGTGCCAAATGTTCTGATTTGTTCAAGTTTCGGGTAATGACAAAATCAGGGATTTTGAGGATCTCATTCATCACTTGTCCCTAAATAACTGTACCATAGGGCAAATATTAGTAGGAGTGGTAAAGGTAGATTGACCCTTAGGTTTTGGGGGATAATCTGTATTTTGGTCGTTCAGTCGTATTTTCATCTATGAGATCAATGAGAGTCTGCAGACTCTCATCATCTGACTCAATATCATTAGAGGAAAGAAGTTGGGGGTTGTCCTTATTGACAAATAATTTTTTCAGAAGCAATTTTCTCGTAAATTTGTACATATCCGTTAGGAAAGAGAACTTATCAAGACCATTCGTAGGTGAAAAACATAAGCCTTTTGATAATAAGCTTACATGAGCCGGTCCCAATACACTTTCAGACAGACTTATAATCTGTAATTTGTCAGTCCAACAGTTATCTGTTTCCTGAACCAGTAATTGTTCCCTTGTTGTTGATAATCCCATTTCTCTCTCTCTCTCTTAACTCCCTTGTTTCTCCTTCTGGTATTTGCCCTCCTCTTTTATTCCGCCGAGTTTTTCTCGGTGTGTGCCCTTAAAAATAGTTAGCATTTACAGTTTCTGTTGCCGTTTCATTATCAGTGGAATCAACTTCTGATGTTGAGGACTCATCAGGGTTATCAGTTTGTTTTTAAGGAAGGTGTGGTTTCCTTTTATTCCATGCAAAAACTTTGCCTTCCTTAAAGTCCTTTATGTCTCTTAAAACCTTTCTTTTTGCGTTCTGTTAGATCGTCCTCAAACTTATCCAATTCAGTATTTAACAGATTCAGATCTATTTTGATGGTTTCAATACATGTACATTCCTTGAGTTTTTCTTCTAAATCTTTTATCTTATTTTCAAGTTCAGTAATAATAACTGTTTCTTGATCTTCTAGGATCTTAAGAAATCCCAAGGAACATGTATTTGCTAATTCTTCCCATCTAGCAGTAAGTTTAGAGTCATCAAAGCTGTATGAGGGCAGGACATTAACCCTTAATCCTCTAGGGACAATCTTTTCCTCAATATATCTCTGATATGTTGCACGTGCCCACCAAGATTTAAGGTGTCTGTACTGTGCATCTTTTAATGAATTAAAAATATCATCCCAGGTGTCGCCACTACTAGTTGGGCTAGAAGAGCTAATGGAGAATACGTCCTTGGCTTTGTTAGTTCTCTTGGTTTGTCTTATCCCAAAAGCAGGTAGTGGATCCATATGTGTAACAGTGTTATGGTGCAACCGGTTAAAATAAAGCCTTTTAATGTAGAGACAAGAAATAACTAAAAGAAACAAGGGGACCCGGTGCACACCTAACTCCAATAGTTTATGCCAAAGAGAGAAAACAGTACAAACGTGGGCATCGGTGCTCACAAGGTAAAATATATTAAACAAATAGAGAGAAAAAAAGTGACCTTGCACACAGAGCACTCGAAATAACCTACAATATTACCTACCCAAATTGGGTCACAAAGATTCTAATAAAATATAACTTTTATTCTATATTATAAAATTATGAATTCAAAACAGGGATAATAGGCATTTATACCCACATAAACCTCTATATGTTTAAACTTGCAAGATACTCCCTTGTAAATTAGATTTGATATCTGTATGTTCTGACAGGGCAAGCGTGTTTGCAACGTATGTCTTTAGTCAGATCCAGCTTCAAAATTCAATTATTAACATATAAACGAGTAAAGTGGGAATCTAAAGCAGCTCTATGTTTCAAGCTACCAGTGTCTTTTATAGCTCTAGTAGAAGCTGCTACTCGTTTATATGTTAATAGTTGAATTGAATTCCACTTAGAAAGCCGTATACAGACTATAGGTTACTTATTTAGGTGCTTGCTGACTAAAGGCACATTAGTTGTCAGAATCAGTAGGAGTTCAACCAAACTATTGTTAGAATCATTAAATTCACTTTATTGAGTTTGAAGCTACCTCTGACTAAAGACATACGTTGCCTTCTCACAACTAAGAGGCTTCAAATGATCTGCACCAACTTTGTTCATGCAATACATTTTTAAAGTTCATAGCCTTTAGTTGATATCTATAGGTGGAAACAAGCTTGCACTGTCAGAACATACAGAAATCAAATGTAATTTACAAAGCACTGTCTTGCAAGTTTAAACATATAGAGATTTATGTGGGTATAAATGCCTATTATCCCTGTTTTTAATACACCATCTTATAAGATAGAATAAAAGTTATGTTTTATTAGAATCCTTGTCTCATGCCTTTGTGACCCAATTTGGATAGGTAATATTGTGGGTTATTTTGAGTGCTCTATGTGCAAGGTCACTTTCTTTCTATTTGTTTAATATATTTTACTTTGTGAGCACTGATGCCCAAGTTTGTACTGTTTTCCCTTTTTGGCATATACTATTGGAGTTAGGTGTGCACCGGGTCCCCTTGTTTCTTTTAGTTACTTGCAATTTTTTCAGCTTCCAGGAAAGATTCTTCCTTCAAATTAAGGGGACAGATATGGGGACCAGGTTTGCCTCCAGCTATGTAAATTTGTTCATGGGTTTCTGGGAAATTGAACAAGTATGGAATAATAACACATGGTGGGCAGACCTGGTCTATTATGGCTGTTTTATAGATGATATAATTATCATTTGGAAGGGGAATTGTGAAACTCTACACCAGATGATTCAACACTTTAACCCCTTAGTGACGGCCGCGTGCAGACGCGGCCGTCACTTAACGCCCGTCTAACATTTTTTTTTTTTTGTTAAAAGAATCCGGAGTCCCCGAACGGCGTGCAGCCGCGCGGGGAGCCGGATTTCCTGGACGTACATGTACGTCCTCTGTCACTAAGTGACACCCACAGAGGACGTACATGTACGTCCTTTGTCGCGAAGGGGTTAATATCAACACCAGGGGAATGCAATTTACTTCAGAAAGTCAAGAGTCAATTAACTTTCTAGACTTGAAATGGTTTAATGAAGGTGATAATATAGAAAACACAATATATATAAAACTTGTATTGAATAATAACTCCCTATGCACGGACAGCTGTCATTTAGAAAAATAGAAAAAAGTATTCCTTATGGGCAGATCAATAGATTGAGGACAAATTGTAATAATATCCAGGAATTTGAAGATTAAAGTGCACTGATGAAAGAGAAGTTTATGGAGAGAGGGTATGATCCAACCCTGTTGGAAAATGCAATTTTCAAAGTACGAGGACAAAATAGAGATGGTCTTCTAACTCCTAAAACACAAAAGAAAAAATGCCAACTGCATTTTATTACACAATTTAATTCCTCAGCAACTAAAATCATGTCCATTATTTCAACAAATTGGAATTTACTAAGTTAAGATCCATTATTAAGGGAGAACTTCTCAGAACATGGAAAAGTTGTATTCCAGAAAGCTAAAGACATCAGATCAGTTATGGCTAAAAGTAAACCAAAAAAAGATCCACAAAAGATAAGGAAAAATGTTCTAGACCTAATTGATGAAATACAAGGGAACTTAAAATGCAATATTATAGATCCTTAAATTGTCAGTATATGAAACAGAAGCAAGATTAATTTTCTAGTAATATGAATAAAGAGAATATCACGGTGCCGGATTTGCCATAAGGCAGAGTAGGCATCTGCCTACAGGCGCCCCTCACTGAAATCAATTTAAAAAAAAAAATGTTTATTCACAGCGCTCGCGCTGCGCACAGTGGCAGCAGTAACCAGCCACATAGTAAGATCTGTGCCTTCTTCGGCATAGACCTGTATGCTGTTGCTCCCTCGTCAGCTCTTTAGTAATGCAGAGCACTGGGAGATGACATCATCTCCCAGTGCTCTGCATTATTGAAGAGAAGACCACGCGGGAGCAAAAGCATACAGTCTGTGCAGAAGGAGGTTCAGACTTTTCCTGCTGCTGGACCACCAGGGAGGTAGTAAACGGATACGGGGGGCAATGTGAAGATGATGGGGGCAGTGTGGAGATGAAGGGGCAATGTGAGTGCAAGTTGGAGCTGATGGGGGCAAGTTGGAGCTAATGGGGACAATGTGAGAGCAAGTTGGAGCTGATGGGGGCAAGTTGGAGCTGATGGGGCAATGGAGCTGATTGGGACAATGGAACTGATAGGGGCAAGTTGGAGATGATGGGGGCAATGTGGAGCTGATGGGGGCAATGTGGAGGCAAGTTGGAGCTGATGGGGAAAGTTGCAGCTGATGGGGGCAATGTGAGGGCAATATGGAGCTGATGGGGAGCAATGTGAGGGCAATATGGTTATGTGGGGGGTAATGTGGAGATTTAGAGCATTGTGTAGGTGTCCAGTGGAGATGGCCAATGGGGGGGGGGGCGCTTAAAATTTCTGTGCCTACAGGCTCCTGAGATATAAATCCAGCCCTGGCGACATTCTGTCTTATTCACAGCTGGATCTAATTGGTTGTAGTGGTATTGGCCCGCCCAGTATTTGTCCTTAAATACTGGGCCCTGTCACTTCGCTGTTGCCCTTTCGTGGTGTTTCTGTACCAGCGCTTGTTCCAGTTCTCGTGTGATCTTAGTGTATGACCCAGACTGCCTGACTACTCTGCTGCATCTGTTCCTGCTCTGTATATCGACTCAGATTGGCTGACGTTCCTACTCCGTGTGCCGACCCGGCCCGGCTAACGTTCCTGCTCTGTGTACCGACTCGGATTGGCTGATGTTCCTGCTCCGTGTACTGACCCGGCCCAGCTGACATTCCTGCTCCGTGTACCGACCCGGACCGTCTGACGTTCCTGCTTTGTGTACTGACTCAGATTGGCTGACGTTCCTGCTCTGTGTACCGATTCCGGTTGGCTGTCGTTCCTGTTCTGTGTACCGACCCCCATTGGGCCTCTGCTCCCTATCTGTCCAGGATTGCCTGCTGCCCCTTCTGTGGCTCTTGTTGGGCTTGGCATCCGGGCAGCGTTGCCAACTGCATTTGCATTCCTGCAGCCTGGTCTCGGTTATGTTCTGTGTCGCACGGGCGACACTCCAGTGTGAGCCTTCCATTCTGTGCCCACGGTACGCTAGACCTTTACTCCTGCCATCAGCTGAGGTTGGTCTTCCTTGGGCACCTCAGGCTATATTACACCTCGGCAGTCGTCATTGGTCTGAGCGTTCGTTTATCCCCACTGGGGGAAGGGCCGTTCTCCACCTGTTGTTGGCATCAATAAAACTGTGTTTTATCTAACTTACTGTCTCTAAGTGTCAATAAAACCGTTACAGTATGAAAGAGCCATAACCTCAGATGGTACAGGTGAAGGTAATGCACAAAGCATTAATTGGAGGATGGACTTACATGAAGCGTTTGGACCAGTTGGCACTGGCCATACAAACTATACTAGAGCGCACTGCTCATCTAGATAAACCAGTTCAAGCCTTGGTGGTCTCCCCGTTTCGACACCGGGAGCTCAATCAGAGATGCAAATGGCCTCGAGTAAAGGGTTAACCACCACAGCTCCATTACCTCTAAGATAAGATGGTGAACCTACTGTCACGGTTTGTTAAGACTCTCAGATGTAAGGTTAGGTAAAAACACAACTTTATTGAAAAGTTTAAGATAATCCCATAGGGTTTTTTACACATACAAACAATACACAGAATAGGCAGATGATAATGACAATAGCAATTCAGGTTCTACCGGCCTTGCCAATATACCGGGCAAGGCAACCTGGACGAGTATGGAAGAGGTGGCTCTACCGGCCCTGCCAATATACCGGGCAGGGCAGCCTAACGGAATACCAGAGTAGTAGGCTCTACCGGCCTTGCCAATACCGGGTAAGGCAACCTTAAGATGGAATAGTAAACGGTTCCACCGGCCTTACCAATATACCGGGCAAGGCAGCCTGATGGAATACCAAAGTAGTAGGCTCTACCGGCCTTGCCAATACCGGGTAAGGCAACCTTAAGATGGCAAATTAAAAGGTTCTACCGGCCTTACCAATATACCGGGCAAAGCAGCCCAAAGGGAGGGTGACCACCACAATGACCTTAGTGACTGTCAGATGCTAAGGACAGTATAGGAGAAACGATAGAGGCTATCAGGTCAAGTGGTTTCACAGTAGTCTGAAACCTAGTACCCGTGTACTGTAGGAATCATAGCTGTCTAGGACTGGACAGCGCACTCTGGACCATCAGGTACAAGTGTAGAGACAGGGAGTAAACCACCGCCCTTACGTTGGGAAACGTCAAGCAAGATCTTGAGTAAACCCACAGGTCATGGAGCGAACCAAGGCCCGCGCGTTGGTAACCCACAAACAGAGAAATATCGCCACAAGGCAGTGGAGCTAGCCAGCATCCGCACGCTGGGACCAACAGTGCTGTAATATAGCTCTAAGGCCTGGGAGTAAACCAGCGCCCGCACGCTGGAACCAACAGGCAGTAAAGTGTAGCCGCAAGGCTTAGTGGAGCAAACCAGTGTCCGCACGCTGGGAACCAATAGTACTGTGTATAGGCCTTCATGCCAAGGAATAAACCAGCGCCCGCACGCTGGAACCAACAGGCTGTAAAGTGAGCCGCAAGGCTTAGTGGAGCAAACCAGCGCCCGCACGCTGGAACCAACAGGCAGTAAGGTGTAGCCGCAAGGCCAGTGGAGCAAATCAGCGTCCGCACGCTGGGAACCAACAATGTAGTATATAGGGCCGCAAGGCCAAGGAGCAAACCAGCGCCCGCACGCTGGGACCAACAGGTGTAAGAGTAGCCACAAGGCTAGTGGAGCGAACCAGCGTCCGCACGCTGGGACCAACAGGAGGAATGTCGCCGAAGCGAGCGAGGAACAATGTCGTCACAGATACAGGAACTGGAAGCAGGAAGCAACAGGAACCAGCAGAGAAGATCAACCGGATCAAGTACAGCAACGAAGACTGGCAGCAGGAACATCAGCTACTGACGAATACAACCGGAACCGGACTGGAACTGACAAAGCAGGCAGGAACTCAGGAACACAGCAACAGGCCCAATCAGCTACTGTAGCAAGGTGAAAGTGGATGCTGTCAGAGACACCACGAAAGGGCAACCAAAGGGTGGCCTGAATGAGTTTAAAAAGGCAATGTGAGGCGGGCTGAAGGCAGACAGCCAATGGGAGCCCCCAGGTGATAGACACAGGATTGCAGCAATCACGGGCACCGTGATACCTACCCTGTGCAGAGGGTTTATCAATCAATTGGAAATTTTCCTGGAGCTAACTCCTCAAGCCTTTCCTAATGACCGAAGTAAGGTGGGCTTTATGATCTCGTTACTAACAGGCAGAGCTCTGGCTTGGGCCAACCCTCTATGGGAATCTGCCAAACCCTGCACTAAGAACTTCAGCGAATTTGTACGTGCCTTCAGCAGAGTGTTTGAAGTCTCAGGTAGAGCCGTCTCTGCTGCCAAAAGATTAATGGAGATACAACAGGGCTCCAGTACAGTAGCGGATTATGCTATTGAATTTCGTACGTTGGCAGCAGAGGTAGGCTGGAACAATGAGGCGCTGGTGGCAGCATTTGCTCAGGGACTTGCCGTATTAAAGATGAAACGGCAGCCAGAGATGTGCCTAACAATCTGGATGAATTTATTGATTTTGTTATACTAATTGATTGCCGCATCAGTGAACAAATTGTGTCCAGAGACCGCAGGCAGCGGGCCAGAAATTTGGGACAGGCAAATCAGAATTTCTCATCCATGCCTCCCTTGCCTCCTGACCGTACCCAGGAGAAGGGTGAACCAATGCAGCTAGGGTTCACCAAGCTGACTACGCTAGATTTACGGGCTGCATATAATCTGATCAGAATAAGAGCTGGGGACGAGTGGAAAACTGCGATCAGTACTATATCTGGACACTACGAATACCTTGTCATGCCGTTTGGGTTTTGTAACACTCCTGCAGTGTTCCAAGAACTTATTAATGATATCCTCCATGATATGGTACAGGCTTGTGTAGTGGTCTATCTTGATGATATAGTCATACATTCTTCTAGTTTGTCGCAACACATCAAGGACGTGTCTGAAGTTCTGCTCAGATTGCGTAAAAACAAGCTATTCTGTAAAATCGAGAAATGTGAGTTCCACAAGTCCATGGTGCCCTTTCTGGGATTCAGGATATCTAAAGATGGCATCACTATGGACAAGGATAAGCTTGCAGCAGTGTTGCAATGGCCACCACCCAAGGGACTCAAGGCAATCCAACACCTTCTCGGATTTGCCAATTATTATAGGAAATTTATTCGAGACTTTTCCACAATTGTTAAACCTTTGTCTGACCTTACACATAGGGGAGCCAACCCTTCCCAATGGTCCATGGCAGCTGAACAGGTCTTTGTGACACTGAAGTCCGCTTTTGGATCCGCTCCTGTGTTATCCCACCCTAACACCTCCCTCCCATTCACATTGGAGGTTGATGCCTCTGAGACCGGGGTAGGGGCAGTGTTGTCACAGCGTCCGGTCTCTGGGAGTATACTGAGACCATGTGGGTTCTTCTCCAAAAACTGTCCAGTGCCCAGAGTAATTATGAGATTGGGGGACAGAGAACTCTTGGCAATTATTCTCGCTCTCAAGGAATGGTGCCACCTGCTGGAAGGTACTAGAACTCCTGTGTTGATCTTGACTGACCATAAAAACCTGACGTACCTTTCGGAGGCCAAAAGGTTGTCCTCTCGACAAGCCAGATGGGCCTTGTTTCTGTCTCGCTTCAATTTTATTGTTCCCTACTTGCCTGGTTCCAAGAATGTTAGAGCAGATGCCCTGTCCAGGCAATTTGGTCCTGAAACAGATAAAGATGAGGTTCCTATACCCATCATTCTGCCTGATCGCATTTTAGCTACCCTGTGTACCAGCATCACTTCGCCCCTGGGGGATGAGATTCTCTCTACCCAGGCTGCTGCATCCCCTGACACCCCAGTGGGCAAGTGTTTTGTAGCCGAGCCATTTCGTACCCACCTACTTGAAGTATATCATGCTTCCCGAGCTGCTGGGCACATAGGGAGAGACCAATTGATCTGGTCTCTTTCTCAGCTATTTTGGTTGCCTTCTCTACGTGCTGACTGCACCGCATTCACAGCAGCTTGTACTACATGTGCCCGTGTCAAGTCCCCTAGACACCTCCCAGTTGGGTTACTTCAACCAGTGCCTAATGGCGAGCGTCCCTGGTCCCACATGTCCACTGATTTCCTGGGAGAACTTCCAGTGTCTAGGGGTTAGTCATTCACCCTGATGATAGTCTATAGATTTTCTAAGATGGCACACTTTGTGCCCCTTCCTGGCCTTCCCTCAGCCTAGGAGTTGGCTATTGTCTTTGCTAGAGAACTGTTTCGGTTGCATGGGGTACCCAGGGTACTGGTATCTGACTGTGGGAGCCAATTTGTGTCCAGATTTTGGAGAGCATTCTGTGATCAGATGGGCATACAGTTGTCCTTTTCATCTGCCTACCATCCCCAGACAAATGGAGCTGCTGAGCGTGCCAATCAGGGATTGGAACAATTCCTGCGCTGTTTCATGTCCGATCATCATGATATTTGGGCCGACCTGTTGCCATGGGCAGAGTTCGCCAGGAACTGTGCGGTTAATTCATCGTCCGGGAGCTCCCTGTTCCTCATCAACTACAGGTTCCAACCATGCTTGCTCCCGGACTCATTTCAGACCCAGCAAATTCCAGCTCTGGATGAACATATCGAGCAACTCCGCTCCACCTGGGCACAGGTACAAAGGACCCTCAGTAACTCGTTCCAGCATTATCAGCGCCATGCTAACCGTAGACGTTTGCCGGCGGTCTCCTTCCAGGTTGGGGATAGGGTATGGTTATCCTCCAGAAACCTCAATTTGCAAGTTCCCTGTAATAAGTCGGCTCCCCGGTTCATTGGCCCATTTAAAGTTATCCGGAATATCAATCCAGTCTCGTATGCGCTGGACCTCCCAGCATCCATGCGCATTCACAATGTGTTCCACGTATCCCTCCTTAAGCCATTGATATGCAACCGTTACACTACCACTCCTGCGGTCCCCGGTTTTGTCCAAGTGCAAGGTCAGGAGGAGTACGAAGTGCAAACTATCATTGACTCCCGAAGGTTCAGAGGGAGATTACAATACTTGGTCCATTGGAAGGGCTATAGCCCCGAAGAAAGCTCCTGGGTCAATCTGAATGACCTCCATGCTCCCAGATTGATGCATACTTTTCATAAGAAATTCCCTCAGAAGCCCGGTCCCTCCTCTGGGAAAGGGGGTCGTTGAGAGGGGGGTACTATCACGGTGCCCTTGCTATGCTGGCGACATTCTGTCAGTCTTATTCACAGCTGGCTCTAATTGGTTGCAGTAGTATTGGCCCGCCCAGTATTTGTCCTTAAATACTGGGCCCTGTCACTTCGCTGTTGCCCTTTCGTGGTGTTTCTGTACCAGCGCTTGTTTCAGTTCTCGTGTGATCTTAGTGTATGACCCGGACTGCCTGACTACTCTGCTGCATCTGTTCCTGCTCTGTATACCGACTCGGGTTGGCTGACGTTCCTACTCCGTGTACCGACCTGGCCCGGCTAACGTTCCTGCACTGTGTACTGACTCGGATTGGCTGATGTTCCTGCTCCGTGTACCGACCTGGCCCGGCTAACATTCATGCTCTGGGTACCGACTCGGTTTGGCTTAGTGAGAACACAGTAAAAAAACCGTGGCTTATCTGATTTAAGCAATTAACCCTTCAGTGTCAGTAGTGATGAACACATTGCTCTGAAATGTGTTGTTCATCCCTTTGGCACTAAAAGGGTGCAGTAGTTAAACAGGAATCTGTTGTTTAAAATGCAACTTTTTATTAAAAACAAGTAAAAAAAAAAGCAATTATTGTGGGAGACACCCCCCATCGCCAATGACTGCCTTGTTTAGAGTGCTCATCCAGTGATATGGGGACTCAAAGTTCTACACCCCTGATGGAAGGCTTAGTTTAAATCATTTGGAATTTTTGTTTTTCCTTTTTGGTGCAGATGGTTTCTTCCACTTTCTTTGGTGCATAAAGCTTTATGGCTCATATTTATAAAAGCAAACTAGAGTTATGCCGGAATAAACAAACTGCATCAAGGTGGTAAAAAAAAATTCCTAAATTTCAGTGCACTTGAACAGAGCTTTTAATCTCATGGATGCTAGAAAGGTCTATAATGAATTCTATTGGAGATTTCTCTAGCATTCAAGGGGTTAAAAGCACAATTTAAATTAACGGGAATGTTTGTCTTCTATGGTGCAATTAGATTACTCTAGAATAAATGGGATGTTTTATGTACACTATACAGTGCAATAGTATTCCAGAATTACGCTTTTCTTTTATAGCTAAGGTAAACTGACCAGACTTCCCCTTTAACCGTGTATATACATGAAGTATGAATATTTCAGAGCTGCACCAAAATCAAAATGGCAGTACAGAATGCATTTTTATACGTGTTTCCTGTTAACCATCTGAGTGCCAGAGGGGTTAACCCCTTAACAACCACCTGATCCAATGGAGGGTGGCCATTAACCAGTTAATGACAGGTGGTCCTGGAAGTGGATTCCCATTTTTGAAGTTGGTCGTCATGCCGGCAGGCCGAAACGTGAGCAGGAGGCCTGTGAGCACAAAATACATGACATGCGAGAACCATTATCTGCCCTTTAGGCATGGACACCGGTGACGGTCCTGACACATCTCCGGTCACTAAGGTGTTATCCCTTTGGGTGCCAGAGGTGTACGCAACACATTGAACCATTGCACTTTTTTCTTCATTGCATTGAATACTGGGATGCCAGAGAGGCATGCGGCCATTCTGCTATCCTAGAATTCCATGATGTGCCAGGACCATCACCAGTGTTTAAGTCCAGACAGGCATGATGGTCCTGGCATGGCACCAGATGCTTAGGTGTTAAAGGTTAGGTCTGGTCAGCATCAGTCCTATGTGATTCGTGTATTAACGAGAATTGATGCAATACTGAAGCAAACTAAATGCACCATAGTGGTCAATTAAAAAGTCCCTACATTTCTATTGATTTAAATTTTAACTACTTGAATGCTAGACAATGCATTTGAGACTTCTAGCATTCAATGGGCTAAACCCCGTGTTAAATCAGCAGGAACGTTTATTTGTTCCTTATGGTGCAGCTGGTTTGTCATGCATTGCTTTTATACATAAGGCCAATGAGGCCTAATTTAACAAGCTAAGGATAAGTGAGCGACTGACTGGGAGCGAGCGCCATTAAGGTGCTCGCCCCCAGGCACGGCAAATGGCGGCCGCAGGGGGGCCAGCATGGAGAGGGACAATAGGTGAGTCATGCTGGTCCCTCCGCGGCCGGCGGGAAAAGGAGGGGGGTGGGATTTTCACACCTGCCAGGTGGAGGTGTATATAGGTGAGGCCAGCTAGGCTGGCCTCACACTTACTACTAACCTGTGTTCCTTGTGTCTTTCAGGTGCTGTACTGGAGCTGGAAATGGAGCAGAGAAAGAAGATGTTGCCACAACGCCGGATCTCCCTGCCAAAACGATACCGCCAAGAGCCCTTGGCGGCAGGTAAGGCGGCCCTGGTTTCCAGGCCGCGGCGCAAGCGTCTGTCCCCCTCTGTTTCTTCTTCTCTCTCTTGCGCTGCTACCCCGTCTGTGGGGTCGTCTCTGCTGTCCCCCGGTCAGGTTTCTCCTCCTGTCCTCCCCTCTGCCCCCACGTCCCTCTCCGCTCCCGCTCCGGGCTGTTTGGCCGGAGACCCCGCTGTTCTTCAGCGGGTGTTGAATGGGGATGCTTTCCCCTTGGGCTTCGGCCCAGAGGTGGCCAGGGACTGGTGGGCCAGGCGGGAGAGGGGGGAGGAGGATGGCCGCATCACCGCCCCGGATTTGGGGTCTGGTGATGAGTATGCGGCTGTCTCGGCGGAGGAGAGGATGCCCCTGTCCTCTCCTCACGACGCAGCCGCGGAAGTGAGGGAACCGGAAGTCGCGTCATCCGCGACTTCCGGTTCTCGCATGGATGCTGCCGGCGCATGCGCAGTGCGCAGGGCAGCATCCTCGGAGGGGGGGGGAGTATGGATGCCGGGCGCTCGCTCCTTGGGCAAGAGGGGCGCCGGGGCTAAAGCGGCGCCAGCCAAGCGGCGCAGAGGGGTAAGTGGATGTGGGGGGAATGGTAGCGGAGGACAGACAACGGGAGGTGGCAGGCAGGGGTATGGATATGGGGGTCCATGGGGTGCTAGGGGTCATGGAGGGTTCCCTAGGTGGGGGGAGGGAAGTTCTCAGGGGGGTGAGGGATTTGGGGAAGGGGGGTTTGGTCCTTGGCAGCAGGGTGAGGGGGGATCATGGAGGGGGGGTAGTGTCCCCTGGCAAGGTTGGCCACAGCACCCTCAGATGGGGCCATGGGGTTTTGGCCCTTATGGAGCTCCCTGGGGGAACTTTGGTCCAGGAGGTCAAGTTCAGCCTAGGGGGGGGATGGACAGGGGGGGTGGGTATAGTCAGGGTGTGGGGGTTAGGAGTAAGCCAGAGGATGTGCATGTCAGTAATGTGGTGTCTTCTGGTCCAGTACAGGCGATGGAGGGCCAGGAGGCGGCAGACAGGAGGGAAGAGTCTCAAGAGGACAAGCTGGAGCAGACAAAGGAGCCTGCAGTGACTGAAGGTCCGCAGGAGGTGATCAATGGCGGCAAGGGTGAGTCCACTGTAATTGTTGATGCAATGTCAAAGGGGGGGGAGGATTCATCCTCTGAGGAGTCAGATTCGTCTGATTCATCAGACGATGACTCTAAGGAAGGTGTCGTTTTGAAATTTATGAAAAAATGTGTGAAGGGTGTTAAGGCGTCAAAGGAAAAGAAGGGAACAAAGGGGATTAAGAAGCGTGTTAAACTAGCTACAGCAGGGGATACATACGCATGCTTAATTACATCTTTGCATGCGCATGTGAAAGAAAAGGTTCAAAAGAAGATAGGGGCTGGGAAGTATGTCTGTGTATTTGAACTGACTAGGGAGGCGGTGAGGGAGAAGCAGGAAAAGGGGGGTAAGGATGAAAAGGGGGGGAACAAAGGATATAAAGGGATTTTGCAGTGGGTGATGGGTTTCTCAGTGTTTGCTAGTATCTATGTAGAGTTCAAGCCTGAGGAGGCTCAGAACTTGTGGAAATACAATGATTTAATAGTGGATTTGTGCACTAAGCATGGTGGTTCGGTATGGTTAGATTATGACAGGGAATTCAGGACTAAGATGGCCGAGTGTAAGACGTTAAGTTTTGGCCAAAAAGATATGGATATATGGACAAATGTGGTAATGGGGGCAGTGAATAGGAAGGTGTCAGGGCAGACAGTTGCGCATGCTAAGCAAGGGCCTGGGCAGGGGTCTGGGGTGAAGGCGGTATGCTGGGCTTATAATGAAAAAAAGTGTACTAGGGGGTTTGCTTGCAGATTTAGGCATGCGTGTAAGGCATGTGGGGGTACACATGCAGTGATGGATTGTAGACAAGGGGGGAAGGTGGAGAGTAAGCAGCCTTTTCGTAAGCCTGGCACTGGCGAGGTCGCCAGTGCAGGTAGGTAAGTTGGCTAGCATGTTGCAGGAGTATCCTGACAAGGCTAGGGCAGATTGGCTTTTGAGAGGCTTTGTGGAAGGTTTTGCTATTCCGGTAAGGGAGGAATTGTTAAAGGGCGGCAAAGGGAAGAATTTAAAATCTGCATATACGCATGCAGATGTGCTGCAGGAAAAGATTGACAAAGAGGTAGGTCTGGGTAGGATGGCAGGGCCATTTGATAGTTGCCCAATTGAGGGGCTAGTGGTTTCTCCAGTGGGAGTGGTACCTAAGAAGGAGAGAGGAAAGTTTAGGCTTATTCAGCATTTATCATATCCGGAGGGAGGATCAGTGAATGAGGCGTTAGAAAAGGAGTTGTGTAGTGTGCAGTATCAGTCTTTTGATGAGGCTCTGGAGATTGTGAAAGGCGTAGGGCCGGGTGCCATGTTGGCAAAGGTGGATGTAGAATCGGCGTTTAGGTTACTACCACTGCATCCAAGTAGTTTCAAGTATACAGGTTGTTGTGTGAAGGGGAAGTTTTACGTAGATAAGTGCCTGCCTATGGGTTGTGCGGTATCATGTGCATATTTTGAGGCTTTTAGTTCGTTCATACACTGGGCCCTGGTCAGGAGAAGCGGGGCAGGAACAGTAGCGCATTATTTGGATGATTTTCTGCTGATAGGGGAGACAGGGTCAGGAAGGTGCCTGGGATTGCTGAAAGAATTGCTAGCACTACTTGGGGATTTAGGCGTACCGGTAGCAGAGGATAAAACTGTGTGGCCGTGTACAAGGTTATCATTTCTAGGTATTGAGATTGATACAGAGGAAGAGAAGTGTAGGCTCCCAAGGGATAAGGTGGTCAAAGCCAGGCAGTTGGTGCAGCAGGCTAGGAAGGCAAAGAAATTGGAACTGGGCAAGGTGCAGGAGTTGCTAGGTGTTTTGAATTTCGCGTGTAGGGTTATTCCTATGGGCAGGGTGTTTAATAGGAGACTGGAAAGGGCAACGGCGGGGGTGTCAAAGCGTCATTTTAAGGTTAGGCTGACAAGACACTTAAGGGCAGATCTGGAAGTATGGGACAGGTTCTTGCAGGATTTTAATGGGGTATGTCTTTGGAGGAAGCCGGAGCAAACGAACGAGGAGTTGCAGTTGTTCACGGATGCGGCAGGGGCAGTAGGCTTTGGGGCATATTTTGAGGGAAGCTGGTGTGCGCAGAAGTGGCCACCACATTGGGCTCAAAATGGGCTAACTAAGAATATGGCGTTTTTGGAACTATTTCCCATTGTGGTAGCTTTGGAATTGTGGTGGCAGAAGCTAAGGAATAGGGCAGTTAGGTTCTGGTCTGATAATATGAGTGTGGTACATGCAGTTAATAATCTATCGTCAGGATCATTGCCTGTAATAGGGTTGTTGAGGAGACTTGTGTTGATTTGCATGAGGCATAATATACAGTTTAGGGCCCTGCATGTGCCAGGGGTGGATAATGGAATTGCGGATGCGTTATCTAGGGGGCAGATGGGCTGGTTTTTTATGTTGGCTCCGGGGGCGGACAGGACTGGTTCTAATTTCCCCTCTGAATTTTGGCAGTGGGGAGAGGAGTTTTAGACAAGTTGATTGAGAGATCTCTGGCGCCAAAATCCTGGCAGGCGTACAAGCGAGAGTGGCAAGCGTGGGTAAGTTTTGGGGGCGGCGCGCAAGGGGATATAGAAGGGGACAAGGGAAAGTTGTTGAAATATATGGAGGCATGGTATGGGGAGGGGCGTTCTAGGGCTAGCATGCAGAGGGCATTGGCAGGGATAGCATTTTTTTCCAAGATAAAGGGGAGGAGTGACCCCACTAAGGATTTTGTGGTATCTAGGATATTGAGAGGCTGGGGGAGGGAAGAAGTGGTTAAAGGGGACAAGCGGCAGCCTGTAACTAGGAGTAGGCTGGTTGGTTTGGTGGGCGTGCTCGGATTAGTTTGTCAGGATCAGTTCGAGGCGGTGTTGTTTAGGACGGCGTTTACGCTGGCATTTGCGGGGGCTTTTAGATTAGGGGAATTGGTGGCACCCTCGGGTAAAGTGGAGGGACAGGGCCTTCTACATAGGCTGGTGCAATGTACAGATAAGGCAGTGTTATGTTGCATTCATAGGTCTAAAACGGACCAGGGGGCAAAGGGCAAGTGGCTGTCACTGAGGGAGGTTGGGGACTTGACATGCCCGGTAGCGGCAGTCAAGGAGTATATGGCAGTGCGGCCGGCAGGGGGTAATTTGTTTTTAGTACATAGGGACGGGCGGCCGCTCACAATGTTCCAGTTCAGGGCCGTATTCAGAAGGTCATTACAGAAGATGGGATGTGATCCTAGTCGGTTTGGATCCCATTCATTTAGGATTGGCGCAGCTACTGAGGGAGCGAGAGAGGGTTTGACTGGGGAGGAGATTAAGAGGATAGGGAGGTGGAAATCAGGGGTCTATAGGAAGTACATTAGGCCAGTTATGGATTGAGGAGTAATGGAAGATTTTGTATTTGCAGAGCGACGTCAGAGAGCGTCGGTTCTGATTATGGGGCACTCATTTGTTCACTGGGCAGAAAAGAGGGCGGAAGTTAGAAGTTACGGCAAGCAGCTGACCCTACCTAGAGAACGCGCGAACATTCACTGGCTCGGGAGAAGGGGGATGAGGCTGAGAGATTGGCCATTATTGGTCAAGACTGCGCATAGGCGGTGGGGTAAGCAGGACCTCATCATAATACACACTGGGGGCAATGACTTGACCACGTTAAAATCACTGGACTTGGTCTTTGCACTGCAGAAGGCGATAGGAGAGGTGCAGGCGCAGTGGCCGGAGGCTACGGTGGTATGGTCCAGCATTGTCCCCAGGTTGGTTTGGCGAGGTTCACACCCCATAAAAGCCATCGAGCGCATTAGGCATAGGGTAAATAGAGCCATGGAGAAGTTTGTGTGTTCTTTGGGGGGGTTCGCATTAGCACATACAGAATTGCATTATAGTTGCAAGGGTTTGTACAGAGAGGATGGAGTGCACCTCTCAGACATAGGGTTGGATATATTTAATTCAGGTTTGCAGGATGCAATTGAGAAGTGGCAAATGGGATGGCGGTAAAAGGCGGCAGGAAGGTTAGTTTCTGCCGACTTTTGGGTGGCGGCAATGCGGCATTCCCTGAGCCAGAGGGGAGGAGAAAGCACCCATAAGGTTACGGTTTTTGTGTGGGCCTAGCTGGGAACTGACTTTGTGGTCAGGCTCGGCGATGGCAGGAAGGGCGCAGGCCTAGCCACCAGGTTGGGTTACGGTACAGCGGCAGGCACTGACTTTGTGGTCAGGCGTGCTGAAGGGCGAGAGAAAGGGTGGCTAGTGCCAGGTATGCGCAAGGAAAAGGGGGTGCGGAGCTAAGGGCTCCAACAGTACGGGCAGCCGGACGCGGTTGGGTTACGGTGTTGCGAGGTCCGGCTGCGGCGGTGGCCAAGTGCAGGCGTGGCTTGGCTACCGGCTTTGTTTGGCTTGGGGAATGCCGCATTTGGGGTTGGTGCATAGCACCATTTAGTCTGTAATGGTAGGAATATCAATAAATGACTTCTATTTGCCACAATCAGTCTGTGTCATGTGTTTTATTTTATTTAAGGGATTGGGAGTGCATGTGGGGCTTAGCACCTTAATTGTTGGACTAATGGGTCAAACCAACTGCACTATAGGAATGCAAATGATTCCCTTTGACTGAAGATGCCTTGTATCCTCTTGATTGGGTGGGTTGTAAACCTTTCTAGCAACCTGATAAAATCCCCATTTAATTCAGTTGGAATAAGTGATATTTCATTTGCCACCTATGCTTCAGAACTGCATCTACGTATCATTGTGAATTAGGTCCATATTTAAAAAAACAAATGGAATTTATTATGGCATAAACAACTTTACCATAAGGGACAAAATAAAAATTCATACATTCCAATGCACATGAATAGAGCTTTTTAACCTCCTGAATGCTAGAGATGTATCCATTGCATTGGAGACCTCTCTAGCATTCAAGGGGTTAAAAGCCCATATTAATTTAACATGTATTTGTATCTTAAGGTGCAGTTTGTTTACACCTGAATAACTCCAGTTTGTTTTTATAAGTACGGATCAAATCTCTTGTTATCCTTGCTTATAAAGTACAAGACAGTGGTGTTACGTAGTTTACTTAGAATGCTAAGAGAAGTAACGTGAATACCACTAATACGTGCAGCAGGTACAGACTGTAAAACAGCCTCACCTTGCAATGCAATGTAACAGAATCACGTGATACTAACTACGCTAGGTAAATCACAACCACTCCCTTTAGAAACATTTCTCGGATTGTTGTGCTGCGTTCTCCGCCCCTTCCTCTTGCTCGATACACAATGTAGTTTCTGTCAAGCCAGTTAGAGTGGTTTCTCTTCTTTTCAAGGGAAATTGTCACTTAAGACCCTAAAACATTAAGGAAGAGAAGAAACAAGTTCAGTGGCGTACATCTTACGGCATGTTGAAGAGCTTCCTAGAAAAAAAACAACTTAAGTACATGGCTGGAAAGTCAACTCGATTCTCGTCACTGCAGCCCATGATCTAAAGAAGGGGATTGTCGCAGGTGCACAGGCTGCTGTTTTGAACTGAGCGGTTTACTAGACGTTTTGGCATAGTATTGTGTGTAGAAACACCGTCAATGGACGCTGCACATATTGTAACCTTAGGTGACTGCTGTGATAATATACGTGGTCTTTATCTGGACATTAAATGACATATCTGTATATTCCTGGATTTGAACCAGACTCAGTAAGACTGCACAATACTTCAGCATTTGGTTTTCTACCTTTGGATCTGGATAACCTTTACACTTGCCCTTAAGCACTGCGCTAGAAATTGTTATTGTGGTTATTAAATACTCGGTCCCTCCTAGGAATTGGTTTTATTAAGGTCACTATCATTGAGCTTAATTATTACTGTAACAGTGGTGCAATATAAAATATCAAGAGAAGGATCCCATTTACACTCTAAACTTTTCTGGGTCTTGGGAAATCTTTGCATTGTTGACAGTCATGCGGACCCCTGTGGTTATGATCATTGGTATGGTCCTTGCCCCATGCGGTCTGGTGCTGAACCTCACATCCACGGTGGGCCCAGACTGGCGTCAACTTAGTAAAATAAATGGCATGGCAAATGATATTGTTTTGCATCAGGGCATTTGGGACATCTGCCAAGAGACTGCGACCAACCACAACAATCAGTGTGGTCAGACAAATCCTCAATATTTTTCACTACAGGTGGTGCATATTGCTCGAGCCTTAATGATCACATCCCTGGTGGTTACTGTACTGGGGATTGTGCTGGCATCCCTGGGTGTCCGCTGTTGGCAGGATGTGCCAAATTATCTAATAGCTGGACTAGGTGGGGTGGTAATCTTTATCTCGGGAGTGCTTAGTCTCATTCCCATCTCCTGGTATACAAATGATGTGTTAAAGTCAAGTACAGATTTCACAGTCCAGGCGGGGTACGCTTTGGTGCTGGGTTACCTGGGCAGCTGCTTTGAGATCATCGGAGGCTTTTCACTGGCGCTCAGTCTTGTACATACTTGCAATGAATGCATAAAAAGGAGGCGCAAGTCCACAACGACAGCCAAGTATTACAGCAAGAAGGCATCTTCAGTAAACCCACCAAGCAAGATTAACATTCCCAGCACGGTCTATAACACTAGAGAGGACAAGAAAATTTTGGACCATTATTCAACTTCATTAGGCTATAGTGTTGGTAATGAGAACTACCACCATGGGAAGGAAAGCAGACATGCCAGCTCTACGGCTTCTATGCCAAACTCCCACAACAATCCTGGAGATGGAAGAGAGGGAGATCATGGTTTGCACAGACCAGTCAGCCAGCTCAGCTATTTGCCCTGTGACTCTGACCTGTTATAATCATTGCCATTCCTTTTGTTTAATTGAACATATATAGGAGACAGGCCACAGAGGGGTAAATGCACTAAAGTAATAGAAACCTCTCCAAATCCTATGCTTTTCTAAGGAACCTTTGCAGTAAACTCACCCTAATAACAGAACTTGGAGAGATCTCTTTAACATTACTGCAAATTTGCCCTGGGGTGGATAACCATGCAGATGGTGATACAAAATTTGCTAGAAAGGCATAGTCTACCATTACTTCTATTGCAAATGTTTATTTTTTATTATTTTTAAGAGACAATGCACATATGAAGCAGTGCAAATGTATCTTATTATAATGATAACAAAAGGACCATAATATGAAGAATGAAACCCCCCAATATGGCTTCTGTTGGCATGTGCCAAGCTTATTGTAAAG
Source organism: Rhinophrynus dorsalis (assembly GCA_037306005.1). Classification (NCBI taxonomy): domain Eukaryota; kingdom Metazoa; phylum Chordata; class Amphibia; order Anura; family Rhinophrynidae; genus Rhinophrynus; species Rhinophrynus dorsalis. The sequence goes on from CM074718.1 coordinate 310,359,876, forward strand.
CAAAGTGCTGGACACTTCTCTAGTACTAATATGGCTGAAACTACATTTTAAATAGTATATTTTGAGTTAGACATTTGAATGCCAGAAAGGTGTGTAACATTCACTATTACTTAGAGGGTTACATAATTATGTCCTCTGAAAAAGTGATTGTTGATTAATGTAGTTGTCCGGCTGCCAGTTATATATTACATAGCAACACTTAAGAAAAATGTTAGTTTTGTGTAAAATTACTACCCTCAAACTTTACCGTATTAACAGGTCAAGTACCTTTTTTGCACTTTTGATCCTTATAAAACAGCACAAGCATTTTGTACATTCTTTTCAGCACAGATGGAAGGTGGAGTGTTTTAACCCTTTGAGTGCCAGAGGGGTATGCAATGCGTTGCATACCCCCTGGCACTCAAAGGGTTAAACATTTCAGTTCCTGTGATATTCTATGTAACCAATGCACTAATATATCTTAAGCTGAATACATTTTAGTGCATTATCTCCACAGACTACCATAAGAACTGTGCGGGAGAAACACAAAGCTTTGATAAAGAGGTGATAGAGTGGAGATTACTTCCGCAGTGATATCACTTAAAGTGGAACTACCACCCCACCTAAAGTTTCCCCCAAAGAATTACCCATCTGGCGACTAGCTGCTCAGTAGTACTAGTCACCAGAATTATTACCTCCTTATAGAGAAATTCTGCTGCTCCCGGCACTGACAGCCAGGACACAGCACAGACATCTTTGCATAATGACATCTGCATGCCTACGCTGTCAGTCCCAGTCTGCTCTAGGAGACATAGCTAGGTGCCATATGATACATTCATTAAGCATATGGTGACTAGCTTGAAAATACATGTCTTAACTATAAAAAGTGGCACATTCTAAAAAAATCTTTACCCTTTGGAGACCAGAAGCCAGGTAACAGCGCAGACGTATTGCCTGCGCTGTCAGCAGCAGACTACTCTAAAGCATTGCAGCATGCCGCATGGAAACTGGAAGGGACTGAAGGTGCAGGCACACAGACTGCACTAACCTGCCCTTCAGTCTCCAAAGAGTAAAGATTTCTTTAGAATGTGTCACTTTTTATAGGTAAGACATGTATTTTCAAGCTAGTCGCCATATGCTTAATGAATGCATGGCGACTTATTAATAGGTGAAAGTTCTGCTTTAGTGCATAACACCCTGGAGAAGTGACGTTCCTTATTTGCAATGGAATCCATCCCTATAATAGCAACATCAACCTCATAAAATGGAATAGGCATAAGGAATACAATAACGTTGTAACACTTTATAATATATATATATATATATATATATATATATATATATATATATATATATATATATATATATATAATTTTGTATGGTTCATCGTCCTGAATAAAACAAGGGTACTCACACTGCTGAGAGGTGTTTTATTCAAAAGTTATTGCAGCACAGCCTTAAATTTGTAGGATCAGTATCTCAATGGCCTGAAATTTTACAGTGATGCTGTTACTACATCATCCTATGGAAAATTCTGGTCGATTAACCATAAACCTCCATAGAATGGTGTAGCAACAGCGCCACTGTAGAATTTCAGACTATTGAGATACTGCACCTAAAAAATTCAAGGTTGCGCTGCAATAACTTTTGATTAAAACACCTCTCAGCTGTACCCTTGTTGTATTCAGGAGGCTAAACCATACACTATAAATTTTACTATATATTAAAATGTTACTATCCCTTTAAGTGCACAGTTTTAGCTACTGTGTTTATTGTTTTGAGGTCTGTGCTTTTAACTCCTTAACCCCTTAACAACCCTTGACGGTCATAGTATGTCATGGGTAGAACTGAGTTAACGACCCATGACGTACTATGACCGTCATGGAATTCCGGGCTCCCCCACGGCTGCACGCCGTTCGTGCAGTCCGGAATCCAAATTTAAAAAAAAATGCTCTGTGGTCCTTTAGTGACCACAACGCGCTCGGCCCTTAACACACATCCACTGGTGGCGGTCCTGGCACGGCATCGGTCACTAAGGTGTTAAAATGATAGATAAGGTGAAACAGCTGGAATCTTTTTCTTAAATATTTTATTACTCTTCATAATACTAAACAGATTCCATGTAAGATTACCTCATATTCCTTTAATGAATGAATAATAATAAACATCACTGATTTAAATGGATATGTATCTTAACCTTAGTTCCATATAACTAGAAGGGAGGACATATATTGCTGCAAGCTAAATAGCTGAGAAGGGATAGGTGCAGTTGCCTCAGACCTTTTACATCAACAGGGTCAAATAATATGAAAAACATGCATTACTGGGGAAGAATCTGATGGCTAAATAAAAAAAGAATGCTTCCTACAATAGTCTACAATATGAAGGTAACACTTGCCACTTTATAAAAAAAGTTTCACTTATTTTTATATTGTGTATTACATATTAATTACTGTGATATTTAATTTGCCAGTGTTTTTTTTTTTACATTTGAGTATCTGTTATAGAAAATATTATATATATTTACATGCACACTGTGTGCATCTGATGACATAATGGTGATGACAGTCTCGTATAAACAAATCTTGATAAAGTTCCTTACCCAAAGAGCAAAAAATGCAGCACATTGAATACTATATATTTAATTCCGCTGAGATATTTCTAGCATTGTTAGCAATTCTAGCAATTTGAGTTAAAAGGTACTTTTTAAATCAGGCTTTTTAGCATGGTAATATTAAACTGCAAAGCAGCCTAGTAACATTTATATGATGACAATGGTATGTTATTCTGAGAAATAGCTTTTGATCTGCACACTGATCAGTTAATTTCTGCAGCTGATTTTTAATTTCCTCTGTAGAGGGTTCTTGGCAAAACCTGATAAATGTAGTGTTCTACTAAGAATAGATTATCTCAGCAAACAAATGTCTGCATAACAAAACAGTCCAGAAGATAAATGTTCAACATTTCCTCAACCGAATTCAGCTGATAGTAAGAGGTTGTTGGTTCATCACATGGTTCTTTAAACCCACCAATAGTGGTTACCTTGATTTTATTTTGGAATAAAAGATAGATGTGATCAAATGTACAATTCTGAAACACAATAAATGCAGATATAATTAAAAACCTTTTTTTATGTGCAGTAAAGTTTGAAAGAATGGTTTCTAGTTGCAGGGGGTTGTTGCATCCATATGCCGGGACGACAACTAATAGCTCTTTATCCTTAGCAAGCTGCTTCCGACTGGGGTTTCCTCACTCACGGTAATCACATTTCATTGGCATCTATATACAGGCTGTGCTGCACTTTTATTGAAAACTGTGCACTTGTTTGGATACCTTTCTTTTTGTTATCCTCTCTCTTGCTCTCTCATTGACTAATTTTTTTCTCTTTAAGCTCAGTGAGGTTTAACTATTTGTCCCTACAATGTGAATGGAGTTATTAACCTATCAATCCAAATAGTTTACTGGAGATACCCTTAGTGATCTTAGCATGGATCTTGGGACACATGAATACACAGACATTTGATATATATTTCAGATTGTCCTGTCTGGATTTTGATTTGCATAATCGGTACCATCATTAACTTTTTTGTTTTAAGATTTTTTTGATTAGGGATATGAGTTTACTTTATAATTTATGTCAATTATACACAATACACGCAAAGTACACAAATAATCACACAAATAATACGCAAAATGCTTTACACAACACACTATACACAATACAAAATGCAAAACAACGCAATGCTCTAAAATGCCTTTCGCAAAACACAATATTGTATGTGCAAAACGCAATATATAATAAGCAAAATGCAATATGCTATACACAAATTGGTAAACAAAATTCAATACATAAAACACTATATGCAAAATACACACATGCTCACTGATGGATTGTTCTGTAACACAGTGTTTTGCAACGCGTTGCATGCCTTTTTGGAGCTGAAAGGGCTAAGCACTGAAAATTCAACAAGCCAGTCATTAAAACATTGCCTTCTTTTTGGATTTTCTTGGATGTCAGGGGAATATAGTCCTACAAATAAAGCAAATTTTAATGTTTTGTACCCTGTTACTGCCAGGCACGTATTCAATGCACTGGGTTGCAATGCAGTAGATAACGCACATAGGCCTTCATTCAATTATGTCTGCTAAAACAGCCGGTAGGGCAAAAATGGTTACCGATCAGTACACCTACTGTGTCACTTCCGGCATTCAATTGCCCTACCAAGTCAAGCCACAAGGAAAGTTGGGCCAAAGAACCTGATTTCTGGCCAAATGTCCATCTTGTGTTTTCAGTTCCCAAAACCCATGCCAAATAGTGTAATAGGAACATCAAAGGAAAGGACTATCGGTGTTTGACACACTGTCAAGCACAGAGTGTAAACTCAACACACAGTCACCCAAACACAAATCCTACACTACACTACCCCTTAAAGGGTTAGTAATGTCTAAAAAAACTTTTTTGCATTTAGAAGAGCTTAAAAAGCTCTTCTAAATGCAAAAAACCGTATCTCTTAAACCGCTATGGTTTAAGAGATACGGGCGTTTAAAGTTTGATTTCTCCTACTGACAGCTGTAAAGCTGTCAGCAGGAGATCCGTGTCGGTCGACACGCTGGCGCTTGAGAAGTGCCGAGATCTCCTTACTTACATGGAATCTCTTCATTGGAATGGTCTAAAACGTGTGCCGAGAAGTGCCGAGATCTCCTTACTTACATGGAATCTCTTCATTGGAATGGTCTAAAACGTGTGCCGTTCAGGCACACGTTTTAGACCATTCCAATGAAGAGATTCCATGTAAGTAAGGAGATCTCGGCACTTCTCAAGCGCCAGCGTGTCGACCGACACGGATCTCCTGCTGACAGCTTTACAGCTGTCAGTAGGAGAAATCAAACTTTAAATGCCCGTATCTCTTAAACCATAGCGGTTTAAGAGATACGGTTTTTTGCATTTAGAAGAGCTTTTTAAGCTCTTCTAAATGCAAAAAAGTTTTTTTTAGACATTACTAACCCTTTAACAGTAAAGTGCAACATTATTAGACCGAACAGAGCTGTATAACAATTACCTTCATCCACTGTCCGTTTTCTTCTGTCCTTCTCGTTCTTCTTATCTCCTGTCTTTCTTTGTACCAAAGATGTACCTGAAAAGAAGATAAATAGTCCAGATGAAACATGCGCCAAAAACTTATGAATCCATGATATGTAGTCTCTAACCCTTTGAGTGCCGGAGGGATACGCAATTCATTGCGTGCCTCTCTGGCACTCAAAGGCTTAAATTTATGCAGGCATTCCAAGTTGAGAACATTTGATTTTTCTCCAAACTGGAAAAAAAAGTTTTCTAATCTGTTTCTACTTGTGGTAGTCGAAATAAGTCATGTCTTGAGTCAGTGAACATGTTAAAATAGACTGCCGACTCTGCAGCTTTCACCAACCAATCAGTTATATCAAGTTTTTTTTCATTCCCACCACCCCCTGCTAGAAGCTGATTGGCTGGGAGATGCATGAGCACACATCCCAGCCAGTGGAAGGCTGGGAACAATTTTGAACAGAGACTGGCCATATAAAAGCCAGACTCTGTTCAATGACAAAAAAAGGCTCGGTCAACGGCCTGAGAGGTAACCAGCGGTGGGGGATTTTTAGCCTGCCGCCTATGTCAGCCTATTTTAACACTTTCAATGCCTCAAGACATGATGTATTTCAACCACCACAAAAAACAAAAGCAAACTGGATTAGAAAACATTTTCTTGTTTCAATTTGGAGAAAAATCAAATACTTTCAACTTGGAATGCCTGAGTGAATTTAACCCTTTGAGTGCCAGAGAGGTAAGCAAGATGACAGTAGCTGACCAGGGCACTGAAGACCCTGCTAGACCTCAGGATTACAGATCAGTGTTTGTTTTCATGTGATTGTGTTAATTTAGTCAGATTAAACCTGTGAGTGCCGGTGGGGTATGCAACATTGTGCAATGTATGACATACCCCACTGGCACTCATAAGATTGATTTTAATAATATTACACACATTTTTTGGAGTTATTTGATTGGTCTGGTATGCAGCTTAAGGACCCATATCAACACATCCACTGGTCACTTAGGGTCTTTTTTTTTTTCTCCCCTTCAGTTTCTGCGTCTGCAGGTTTAAACATGCGTTAGGGGACACTGTGCCCAAAAACACTGGGTACAGATTTTCACCCTTTAAAGTGAGTCCCTTAATGTATATTTCTGCCTAACTCATGGAATTGAATGGGAATATTGGACTTGTTATAACGGGTTCCAGTGGGTGCTTACTTTAGCAAACAATGTGTATTTCTTTTGACCGGTATTTTTTCATAGCACAGGTAACTGAATGGCTTACAGTTTTTTGTTTTTGCCGATGGGGCCAATTGAATTGTGGCCACAATGCTTACTCCTGTTCAGGATGTCATTTGTAGTGTCTGTCTTAATAACACACTTCATATATGAAACATTCTAAGCTTATTTAGTCCGACGTACAGCTGCATGGAACTTTTTTCTTTTTAAGTTGTTTTAATAACGCCACTGCTAGTATATCCTATATAATAATTCGCTTTATCGTGTGTAATGTCGTGACATGCGCAGTACACACTGCTGCGAGTGCTGCAGTCATGCGCAGTAGAGACTGCCCGTGCCGCGGCTGATACAGAGCTGGGCGCACCGAAGGAGCGTCCAGTTCTGTATCAGCTGTGGCACGGGCAGTCTCTATTGCGTGTGACTGCCCCGCGACCGGGTGGCAGTGGCACTGTGGCCCGTGTAACGGGCTGTTCAACTAGTATTATATACAATGCAAAAGTGGAACAATTCTGGGGCAAACCAGCTGCTACATAGTAATTAAAAAAAAATCCCTTCTAACCCATTGATAGTCATATGTCTCAAGCTCATTGCAAGGCAATGCTTTGGAGAACAACAATGAAGAGGTTAAATCACTATTTAAATCAATGGGAATGCTATTTGCTCATTGTACAGTTGGCTTGCCCTAGAATTTCTCTGCATTTCACTTTATACATAGGTCCATTCTTCAAAAAAATGAGCTGCACACATAATTAATAATTAATCCTTTGAGTGCCAGAGGGGTGTCCAACGCATTTTAAGCAATGTGCTGAAACCCCCTCTGGTACTCAAAGGGTTAATGATGCAATCAGCAGTACAACATGTAAGATTGTCTGAGACAAATTGGGTGCTAAGGTGTCCAGAATACCTTCCCTATAATGCAAAGCATTTATGAAAATATTCCGTAGGACTACATGTGAACTAGAGCAATCCTGCAGTATGTGTTTTTCATAAGCATCCTGCTTTAAAAGGAAGGTCAAGTCACAGTGTTACGATATAGGATTACATTTCTGCAACTGTATTTTGTACACCATTTTCTTGAAAAAATAAATCGCTGTTTATATTTAATGCAAGCAGGTTGGTGTTTTTCTGCACAACAGAGAACAAATTGAAATCTGGAGAAGTTTCCAACGAGTTGAAAATAATGTGTTAGAGACCCACTGTGTTCAAAGTCCCATTTAGATCAATGGGAATATGGAGTTGCTGTACTTTTATCTGTGCATAGGGCCCACTATCTATCTACAGTATCTAAATATCTCAACCATCTGGTCTACAGTCCACTGGTAGTAACAGCCCCCACATACACACTATCTGATCCCCCCAACCTGGTTCAATTACAGATCCCCATATACGCCGACTCCCCCCACCCACCTGGTTCCACTACCCACTGCTAGTCACAGACCCCTTCTGATCTTCCAGCCTTGTAGTAATGGAATCACAGTATCCATGATCATGGAACCCACTACCATTTTTTCAGGCTGGTATTAGGCACTGAAAATTCCAGGAAATTCCATGGTGTTTAAATATTTTAGTATCTTTGAAGTGACTGAAGTGTAAACAAGTATGTTTTGTTCCTATAAAAAGTTGTGCAACGCTAGCCTAGCATGTTTAAAAAAACAAAATGGCAAGTGGACCCTCACTGGATGCGGGCAGATGCCTGCTTTCCAAATTGGTATGCTTTATTGAACTTTTCTTCATATTGTTAATGGTTATGACCATTTTAGAGCAAGCAGGTAATTTAATAAAAGGTGGCAGGTGTATGTTATTGCTTCTGGCACCCTTTACGGTATATGTCAATCCATACCAATGGGGATATGTTTTTAGGGGGCTGGAAGAAAGTACTGAAAACAGCAGGACACCTTATGGCAGGGCTTGACAAATTTGGTTTGACACAAGAAGCCAGACCAAAAATTTAGGAGCCAGACTGTGCATCAGAAGAGAACTTTCCCTCAGGGCCTAGTGGAACAAGGCTAGAGAAGCAGACACTGTGTGATTCTTTGGCTACCAATGGAACAAGGCAGACTAAAAAGTGTGGTTCTGTGGCTACCAGAGAAACCATACAGGGGGGTTGGACAGTATGTGTGGTTCTGTGACTACCAGAGGAATCAAGATGGGGGAGTTAGACAGTGTGTGTGTATATATATATATATATATATATATATATATATATATATATATATATATATATATATGGGTCAGGCAATGTATATGGGGATCTGTGGCTACAAATGGGTAGGGTAACCAGGCTGGTGGGGTCACTCAGTATGTGGGGATCTCTGGCTTCCAGGGGTCAAGGGGATAAGGCTGCAGGGGATCAGACAGTGTATGTGGGGATCTGTGGCTACCAGGGAAAAGGGAACAAGGCTGGTTATCAGACAATATATATGGGTTTCTCTGGTTACCAGTGGGCAAAGGAACAAAGCTGCAGGAGGTCAGATGGTATACATGGGGATCAGTTGCTATCATGGACAGGGAACAAAGTTGGTGGGGTCATTGTATATGTGTAAATGGCTACCAGTAGGCAAGGGAAAAAGGCTGGTGGAGGGGTAGGGGTATCAAACAATGTACATTAACCCACCTGTGCTTGAGAAGGGATATGCTTAATTCCTAACCTAGATATAGACCATGGGCACTGATTTGGACACCCTTGCATTAAGGAGTCTAATTATAAAATGTCAAATTACTAAACACACTGCAGAAGCTAATGGATGCAGTACAAAATAACAGTTTTTGAAGATTGTATTTGAAGGGGTAGAAATATAAAGAAATGCCTATAGTTTCCTTTAGCTCCACATTCTGGAAACATTTGTGCACACCAGGTTAAGGGTTTTGGCTAACTTTTCTTCAATTCTGTAGCCTGTACAACAATTTTAGTTTAATTAAGCCATTTGAAAAAAATGTTAGAAAAATGAGTTTGCAGACGGTGTTCTTTTGAGCTTTTTGTGCTTCTGGTACCCTCTACAGTATGTCAGCTCATACAGATGTGGTGCCATTTTTCTCTTAAGAGCAGTTGTTAATGAATATAGTAGGAATTCCATAATTTTCATAGATTACAGTACATTTGAAGTTGTGGATTTTTTTTAAAAAGCTGATTTGGTCTTAAAAGATATATATATATATATATATATAGTTTCCATATGTAAATAGAAAATTACCAATGAAAATCATACCTATACAGATGGATAGCAAAAATGCTGATAATGTGCCCAGCCAGCAGGGTACAAAAAATTCCCCAAGTCTCTGGCACAGATACAGTTAAAGATTTCCAGAGAAAGTGACTTGTATTGGCCTTGTATATATTTTTAAATAGTAATTGTATCACCCCTTAGACACCTTTTCTCCAATATAAGCATACTATAGTTTAGCTCTCTTTATAACTAAAATCTTCAAATTCCCTCAGTTTTGTTGCACGTGTCTGTACTTTTGTAGTTCAATAATGTTTTTCTCTCTCTTTTTTTTTTTTTTTTTTTTTTTTTTTTTAAAGATTAGAAAAAGGTGGCCAAAATTGTACTTTGTATTCTAGGTATATATTATTGCAAAGGATTTATTAAAGAGGTAGAATCTTTTGTAACTATACCCCTTTTTATTCCTAATAGTATTCTATTGACTATTGCCGCAGCTTAGTGACATTGCACACTGTTTTTAATTTATGGTTTCCCAGTTCTTCCACATCCCTCTCTAACAATGATTCCCCCAGTAGATTCCCATTTAGTTTATATGAGCATGCTTGATACTGTAACTCAAATACATAACCTTACAATTAGCTATATTAAACTTCATCTTCGTCTTCTCTGCCCATTCACTCATGTTATCCAAATATTTCTGCAAAAGAGAAATTGAGATACTACTTTCAATACCATCTTCAACATAATTAATAAACAAATTAAACACTGGACCAGTGAACCGTTTTACATCTTTAGACCAACTTGAAAAGCTTACATTTACAGCAAATCCCTGCATTCTATAGTTTAACTAGTTTTCTAGCTATGCAGAGTTATTGTCCCTCAATCCAGCCTATTTCAGTGTATCCAGTAATCTCAGGTCTATAATTTGCACGTTTAGATCTTGCACCCTTTTTAAATAATGGTACTATATCTTCTTTCTAAAAAGTGCACATGCCTCCATTTTGACTCCCCAATGATGTTTATCAGCCAACCAGTAATACCAAAAATATCATACTGCTCATTTATTGCAGCTGTTTACAATTTCCCCATCTTATTAGCTAGACTATGAGCATTTGTAAGCATACGTTTTATGTTACTCTCATTTTAAAGACGTTCATTCTTTTAAATTGTATTTGCTTTTTAGTAGAATAACACACCTCCTTAGCTTAACTAGCCCCTCCTGCATCTTCACCTTGCTTTCCCTTTCCTAGCCTTATTCCTGTTCTACATGGTTTACCTCATCTTTTCTTGTTTCAACCTCCCCCTTTCCTTGTTTAAAGTCTCCTCCAACCCACACCATTGTCCCTTAGTGAAGTAGCCCCCCCTTCTGCTAAGGTGCAGTCCATCTAATACAAAGATATCTCCCAAGAGAAAACACAGTCCAGTGATCTAGAAACCCCAAACCCTTCCCCTTGCACAGAGTCTTTAGCAATGCATTTAGCTCCCTAATCTCTGGTTTACTTTCTGGTGAAGTAAGTGGCACTTGTAAGGTTTCAGGAAATACTACCTTAGAGGTTATTTTCATAAATTTGTGAACTATATCTCTGAAAACACACTTAACCCTTTGAGTGCTAGAGGGGTACGCAACACATTGCAATGCGTTGTGTACCCCTCTAGCACGCAAAGGGTTAATAGATATTTATCTTCCACTGAGTTAGTCATTAGTACCAATATGTACGATGATAGCTGGATCATGCCTAGCCCCTCCCAACAATCTATCAACCTGATCCTCTGCATGATAAACTTGGGCACAAAGGAGATATCAAACGGTTTGATTTTAGAGATCCCAGAGACAGATTGCCCCATCTGTCTTCCTCATTATGGAATCTTATACGATCCCCTATTGCAAGATAACTCATTTGGTTTTTAGCTTCACCTTTTAAACCTTTATGCATGATTTGTACCTCCAAGGAGTGGGACCTCATGCCCCTTCTGGGAAAGTACCTCTTACATCAGGGCATGCTCAGGATGACCACGAATTTGCCTATATTAGAATAACCACACAACACTCAGAGGCATTAAATCAACCAAAGCGTTCCTTATTAACGGTGATCTCTCACCTCTATAAAAGTTAGGCTTATTAGATACAGTATATAGCGATTAAAACGTTATTTAAAAAAAAAAAAAAGCTATTTAGGCTGACATTATTGATTGCAGAGTTCCCTGCAACCTACTTCCGCATATACTGGTCTTCTTACTCTGCCTCTGCTCCCTTCCCACTACCCAGCCTCCTCCGATGATGGAGGTTTCCTGCCTGTAAGCTGGAGCGATCTCATGGCTAGATATTAATCTCTACCAATGAGATTGCTCCAGTTTACAGACAGAAAGCCTCCGTCATCGGAGGAGGCTGGGTAGTGGGAAGCAGCAAAGGCAGTGCAGCAAACGGTGGCAAGACTAGTGTAGCAAGAAGTAGGGTGCCAAAATAGCTTTTTTTTTTTTTTTTTTTTTAAATAAATGTTTTTATCGCTATATACTGTACCTAATAAGCCTAACTTTTATAGGGGTGAGAGATCCCCTTTAAAGGAGTAGTAATCTTTTTTTATGAAAACCTATTACAGAGCTTTTCCTACTGAGTAAAAACAAGAGCACTCCCAGCGCTGTCAGCTGTTTTATTCAAAAGTGATAACAATTCAAATAATCAGGAAGTGAATTTACTACGCATTTACTTCCTGATAGCTCTAACTGATAGGAAGGGACTCGGCACTTTGTATCACATTCTTTGGGGAACTGTTGGTCACTGACTTTCCTCTCCATTAGAATGCAACAAAATAACTTATTGGAATTTGACCACTAGAGGGCACTGCTAATGTAAAAAAAAAACAAAAAACATGGGTTTAAAATGTACTAACACTGGAAATATTAATCTCTCAGCAATGTGAGTTCCCTTATTTACTCAACAGGAAACGTCCTACAATATATATTTTTTCATTCAAAAAAAAAAATGAAAAAATGATAGTGAGAAAGAACTCACTGGACAGAAGAAAACCCTGTATAAATAGCACTCAAATCCTCAAACAACCTCCTCAAGTATGCTGATGTCAGGACATTAGTAAAATATAACTTTTATTGCGAACAAAATAAAATCAAATATATTGAAATCATAGAATCTCATTAAAAAAGGGATAATAAGTCCAAAAAGGCTTATATAATTATTCAGAAACATCTGAAAATGTATATGCCTAAAAATATATATCCCTAAACAGCCTCATATCTCATCTATATAAGCTGAAAGTAGATACAATGCCTGTGAAGAGTATGCGATCGCTAATACTTAAAAACAATGTGGCGAGTGAGTGAGATGATTGCTACAATCAAAATTGCACACGGAGTCGCCAAAGTAAAGCGGTCAAGAACAAACCGGGTGAAGCAGGGGAGAGAGCTGACTTAGTTCTAACTCCCCGGCATCATCCGCATACATCACAGACCTACACCTAGACTAGAGACAGAGGCTGGGTAAAGCAACACACGCCAACGCGCGTTTCGTCGGCACTTCTTCCGGGCAATGTTGCAAACAGAGAGGCATCATCACAGCCTCCTTTTAAACCGAAGAGACACATAATGATTGGATAAGATATCGGATTCAAAAACGAACCAATTATATCACACAACAGAGAAAAAAGGCAAAACATAAGAGAGCCCATTAAATGGAAGGATTAACTCCTTAGATCCTGATATTCAAGAACGTAAAACAGTATAACTTATTGCTGCACAGAGAATATATATATATGATCACCATATGAATGAGCATATAAAAATCACTAAATGCCAAAAGTAGTATTGCACATAGCTGTATAGATATGAAATATCGCAAAATTGATAGTATAAGATATCACCTAAGGATTACACATACTGGTGCTAAAAATAATTAAATATATGTATCTAGCATCCTGAGATAATATTATATATCTTGGCATAAAGCAGAACATTAAATAATATACTGTAATGTATTCATCATATGAAAATCGCCCAAGAACAGTATATTAGTAACAAAAAATAATGAATTATGTATATCTCACATCCTAAAGTGATGTTATATATATCTCCAAAACATTGGATAGTGATCATACGATATATAAAGTTACTAAGATTTTATATATACTTAAAGTCAGCCCCTTATTAGGACCAAACAGGGTCACGTTTTAACGTCCTGAAATATTATAATATATATCTCCTCGTAGGAATTAATCCTTAAATTATATATCAGACGATATGTGGAATTAAGAATACTGGGAATTTTTTATAAGTGGACACTTAGGGTCCACTCTTCATTAAGACCAATGGGGGTCATACAATTCAAAAGAAAAATCCAACGATTTTCATTCTTAAGAAGAGCACGATTGTAGTCACCACCTCTGATTCCCAACTTAACTTGTTGGAGTCCCCATGCTTTTAAAACGGCTGGGTTGGAGTCATGGTGGGACAAAAAATGTTTAGCCACTGATGTTAGTTGTTTTGCAATGTTGCTGCTTTCCTGTGGAGCCCGTGAAATACTGGTTGCATGTTCTCTTATTCTGATTTTAAGTTTTCTCATAGTCTTGCCCACATATCTTAGACCACATGGGCATTCCAAGCAATAAATCACTGCCTTTGATTGGCAAGTAATGAAATCCTGAATCACATGAAATTTCCCAAATCTGTCTTTGATCCCTTTTGTCGTGGTCATGTGTTGACATGCAACACAATGTCCACATGGATGTGATCCTGAAAAAACTGGCTTGGATTTATATTGAAGAGAACTGTGAACCAATTTGTCTCGTAAGTTGGGTGCTCTTTTGCAAGACATGGAGACGCTATTTCCCAAAATGGTACCAAGATCTTCATCAGTCTTTAGAATGTGCCAATGTTGATTAAGAATTGTTCTCAACTGATCCCATTGGCAATTAAATGTGGAAATAAATCGCATGTTATCATTTCCACTTATTGCTTTAGATTGATATAAAAGAGAAGATCGAGAAGAGTATAATGCCCTCTTGTATGCCTTTTTAACCACTGTCTTGCTATATCCTCTCTGGAGAAATCTATTCTGTAGATCCTCAGACATAATATTATAGTCTTTTGTTGTACTGCAATTGCGTCGAAGACGCAAAAATTCTCCAACAGGGATGTTATTTTTCATAACCCCTGGATGGTGGCTGGTATAATGCAAAAGACTATTCGTGGCCGTCGGTTTTCTGTAAAGATTTGTGATTATGTAATTATCACTGCTTCTTGTAATGGTGATATCCAAAAAGTCAATTTTGTGATAATTACAAGACATTGTAAGTCTGAGATTCATATTGTTGCTGTTCAACTTATCCACAAATTCAATTAGGAGATCTTGTGATCCATCCCATAAAATGAACAGATCATCTATATATCTTAGCCACAATAGGACATGTTCAGTATATGGTTCATATAATTCAGAGAAAACAAAAGTTTCTTCCCACCACCCGAGGTACAAATTTGCATAGGAAGGAGCACATGCACTTCCCATGGCAGTACCTCAGGTTTGTAGGAAGAAACTGTTCTTAAATACAAAAAAATTTTTGTTCAAAATGAAAGTCAGTAGATCTATAAGAAACTGTTTCTTCTCAGGACTAAGTGTACCATCTTTGTCCAAGAAATGTCTGACTGCCTTCAACCCAAAAGTGCTGTTGATTGAGGTGTACAGTGATTCAACATCACATGTCACCAACAATGTTCCTGTTGAAATCGGCAGAAATTCTATCTTGGAGATAATATCTCCAGTGTCCCTGATATATGAACTGAGACTGTATACGTGTTTCCTCAAATTATAATCCATATACTGACTAGCCTTCTCTGTAAGACTTCCATTCCCCGATATTATAGGTCTTCCAGGAGGTATTTTGTCACTTTTGTGGATCTTGGGCAAAAGATATAAGCTAGGTGTTCTAGGATACATGGTCTGGAGGAAGTTAAATTCTTGCTTAGTAAGTAGAGATTGATTAAATGCTTCATCAATCAATTTATCATATATCTTCTTTAAATCTGTAGTTGGGTCACAGAAAAGTTTCCTGTAACAGGTAGAGTCATTAAGTTGTCTCATTACCTCTGTTTCATACATCTCTAAAGGCCATATTACTACATTCCCACCTTTATCAGATGGTTTGATAACTACATCTCTCCATCCCATGATGTCAACCAAAGCTTGATTTTCTTTTTTGCTCATGTTCCTGTTAGTAATTGTATCAGGTAAGTTAAGAATATCTCTGGTTACTAGACCAGAAAATATCTGAACTGCCGGACAAATGCTGGCTGGTGGTATAAAAGTGGATTTCATTTTAGGTGCCACAGGCATTTTGTGTATAGAATGTGTGGGATTTTCATTAATAAGATCAATGAGGTTGTCCAGATCTACATCATCCTCACAATTAGCAATAGCTTGGGATGATGTTGTCTTATCCTGATTTTTATCTTTAAAGAATTTATGTAAAAGTAATTTACGTGAGAAAATCTGTAGGTCTACAACAGTTTCAAATTTATTCAACGATGTTGTTGGAGAGAAACTAAGGCCTCTGCTTAGGACTTCTAGTTGAGAATCATTTAAAACATGGTCTGAGAGATTTATTATTTGTAATTGAGAAACATCGGTGTTACCAACATTTATGCACGATCCGTGCGCTTGTAGGCCCATTTTTCTCTGTTTCGTAATTCCCTTGTGTCCACGCCTAGTTGGCTTCTTGGATTTTTGTTGCGGCGTGGACGCCGTCTTAAAAAATAAGTAGACTGAGTGTCATCCAAAACTTTCTCATTGTCTGAATGACCCGATTCAGATGCAGAAGTTTCTGATAAAAATTTATCTAAATCTGCTTTGTTGGTGTATCGAGGTCTTCTCTTATTCCAGAGATAGATAGTACCTTTTTCTTGATCATTGTAATCTCTATCAAACTTTTTCTTTTCTAGAAGTTCTGTTTCAAAATCATCTAAATCTTTATTAAGTTTTTCTAAATCCTTTTTGACTCTTTCTGTAGTCTCAAATGTTTTAATCTGCTCTTCTAGATCCCTGATCTCCTTGTCTAGATTGTTTGTTATAAGAATCTCATAATCGACAAGGATGTCAAGGAATTCCATAGAGCATTTGTTTGCTGCATTTTCCCATCTAGTTGTAAAACTCTGTTCTGTAAAGCTATATGTGGGCAAGATTGGAATTCGTAAACCCTTCGGTATGATATTCTTTTCTTTATATTTCTGAAAAGTAAACTTGCTTAACCAGCTACGCATTTGTTTGTACTGGGCATCTCTAAACTGTTTCAAAATATCTTCCCATTTAATTCCACTATTCGCACTAGATATCGGCTCTTTGGTAATAAAAAATTCCTTAGCTTTGCTTTCCCATTTATTTTGTCTCTCTGAGTGTGACAAAAAAGTGTCCATCAGAGTCTTCGTGCTATTATGGTGCAGTGGAAAAAGAATCACCAAAAAGGTGAAGAAAATTATACTATATATAGCGCACACCACGCACTCCAAAGAGCACGAAGAGACCAAAAAAGAGCAACACTATGGAAGGAGTGAGAATCAATAGGTGCTCCAGGGGAGTATCAGAAATGAAAAAATGATAGTGAGAAAGAACTCACTGGACAGAAGAAAACCCTGTATAAATAGCACTCAAATCCTCAAACAACCTCCTCAAGTATGCTGATGTCAGGACATTAGTAAAATATAACTTTTATTGCGAACAAAATAAAATCAAATATATTGAAATCATAGAATCTCATTAAAAAAGGGATAATAAGTCCAAAAAGGCTTATATAATTATTCAGAAACATCTGAAAATGTATATGCCTAAAAATATATATCCCTAAACAGCCTCATATCTCATCTATATAAGCTGAAAGTAGATACAATGCCTGTGAAGAGTATGCGATCGCTAATACTTAAAAACAATGTGGCGAGTGAGTGAGATGATTGCTACAATCAAAATTGCACACGGAGTCGCCAAAGTAAAGCGGTCAAGAACAAACCGGGTGAAGCAGGGGAGAGAGCTGACTTAGTTCTAACTCCCCGGCATCATCCGCATACATCACAGACCTACACCTAGACTAGAGACAGAGGCTGGGTAAAGCAACACACGCCGACGCGCGTTTCGTCGGCACTTCTTCCGGGCAATGTTGCAAACAGAGAGGCATCATCACAGCCTCCTTTTAAACCGAAGAGACACATAATGATTGGATAAGATATCGGATTCAAAAACGAACCAATTATATCACACAACAGAGAAAAAAGGCAAAACATAAGAGAGCCCATTAAATGGAAGGATTAACTCCTTAGATCCTGATATTCAAGAACGTAAAACAGTATAACTTATTGCTGCACAGAGAATATATATATATGATCACCATATGAATGAGCATATAAAAATCACTAAATGCCAAAAGTAGTATTGCACATAGCTGTATAGATATGAAATATCGCAAAATTGATAGTATAAGATATCACCTAAGGATTACACATACTGGTGCTAAAAATAATTAAATATATGTATCTAGCATCCTGAGATAATATTATATATCTTGGCATAAAGCAGAACATTAAATAATATACTGTAATGTATTCATCATATGAAAATCGCCCAAGAACAGTATATTAGTAACAAAAAATAATGAATTATGTATATCTCACATCCTAAAGTGATGTTATATATATCTCCAAAACATTGGATAGTGATCATACGATATATAAAGTTACTAAGATTTTATATATACTTAAAGTCAGCCCCTTATTAGGACCAAACAGGGTCACGTTTTAACGTCCTGAAATATTATAATATATATCTCCTCGTAGGAATTAATCCTTAAATTATATATCAGACGATATGTGGAATTAAGAATACTGGGAATTTTTTATAAGTGGACACTTAGGGTCCACTCTTCATTAAGACCAAAGGGGGTCATACAATTCAAAAGAAAAATCCAACGATTTTCATTCTTAAGAAGAGCACGATTGTAGTCACCACCTCTGATTCCCAACTTAACTTGTTGGAGTCCCCATGCTTTTAAAACGGCTGGGTTGGAGTCATGGTGGGACAAAAAATGTTTAGCCACTGATGTTAGTTGTTTTGCAATGTTGCTGCTTTCCTGTGGAGCCCGTGAAATACTGGTTGCATGTTCTCTTATTCTGATTTTAAATTTTCTCATAGTCTTGCCCACATATCTTAGACCACATGGGCATTCCAAGCAATAAATCACTGCCTTTGATTGGCAAGTAATGAAATCCTGAATCACATGAAATTTCCCAAATCTGTCTTTGATCCCTTTTGTCGTGGTCATGTGTTGACATGCAACACAATGTCCACATGGATGTGATCCTGAAAAAACTGGCTTGGATTTATATTGAAGAGAACTGTGAACCAATTTGTCTCGTAAGTTGGGTGCTCTTTTGCAAGACATGGAGACGCTATTTCCCAAAATGGTACCAAGATCTTCATCAGTCTTTAGAATGTGCCAATGTTGATTAAGAATTGTTCTCAACTGATCCCATTGGCAATTAAATGTGGAAATAAATCGCATTTTATCATTTCCACTTATTGCTTTAGATTGATATAAAAGAGAAGATCGAGAAGAGTATAATGCCCTCTTGTATGCCTTTTTAACCACTGTCTTGCTATATCCTCTCTGGAGAAATCTATTCTGTAGATCTTCAGACATAATATTATAGTCTTTTGTTGTACTGCAATTGCGTCGAAGACGCAAAAATTCTCCAACAGGGATGTTATTTTTCATAACCCCTGGATGGTGGCTGGTATAATGCAAAAGACTATTCGTGGCCGTCGGTTTTCTGTAAAGATTTGTGATTATGTAATTATCACTGCTTCTTGTAATGGTGATATCCAAAAAGTCAATTTTGTGATAATTACAAGACATTGTAAGTCTGAGATTCATATTGTTGCTGTTCAACTTATCCACAAATTCAATTAGGAGATCTTGTGATCCATCCCATAAAATGAACAGATCATCTATATATCTTAGCCACAATAGGACATGTTCAGTATATGGTTCATATAATTCAGAGAAAACAAAAGTTTCTTCCCACCACCCGAGGTACAAATTTGCATAGGAAGGAGCACATGCACTTCCCATGGCAGTACCTCGGGTTTGTAGGAAGAAACTGTTCTTAAATACAAAAAAATTTTTGTTCAAAATGAAAGTCAGTAGATCTATAAGAAACTGTTTCTTCTCAGGACTAAGTGTACCATCTTTGTCCAAGAAATGTCTGACTGCCTTCAACCCAAAAGTGCTGTTGATTGAGGTGTACAGTGATTCATCATCACATGTCACCAACAATGTTCCTGTTGAAATCGGCAGAAATTCTATCTTGGAGATAATATCTCCAGTGTCCCTGATATATGAACTGAGACTGTATACGTGTTTCCTCAAATTATAATCCATATATACTGACTAGCCTTCTCTGTAAGACTTCCATTCCCCGATATTATAGGTCTTCCAGGAGGTATTTTGTCACTTTTGTGGATCTTGGGCAAAAGATATAAGCTAGGTGTTCTAGGATACATGGTCTGGAGGAAGTTAAATTCTTGCTTAGTAAGTAGAGATTGATTAAATGCTTCATCAATCAATTTATCATATATCTTCTTTAAATCTGTAGTTGGGTCACAGAAAAGTTTCCTGTAACAGGTAGAGTCATTAAGTTGTCTCATTACCTCTGTTTCATACATCTCTAAAGGCCATATTACTACATTCCCACCTTTATCAGATGGTTTGATAACTACATCTCTCCATCCCATGATGTCAACCAAAGCTTGATTTTCTTTTTTGCTCATGTTCCTGTTAGTAATTGTATCAGGTAAGTTAAGAATATCTCTGGTTACTAGACCAGAAAATATCTGAACTGCCGGACAAATGCTGGCTGGTGGTATAAAAGTGGATTTCATTTTAGGTGCCACAGGCATTTTGTGTATAGAATGTGTGGGATTTTCATTAATAAGATCAATGAGGTTGTCCAGATCTACGTCATCCTCACAATTAGCAATAGCTTGGGATGATGTTGTCTTATCCTGATTTTTATCTTTATCTTTAAAGAATTTATGTAAAAGTAATTTACGTGAGAAAATCTGTAGGTCTACAACAGTTTCAAATTTATTCAACGATGTTGTTGGAGAGAAACTAAGGCCTCTGCTTAGGACTTCTAGTTGAGAATCATTTAAAACATGGTCTGAGAGATTTATTATTTGTAATTGAGAAACATCGGTGTTACCAACATTTATGCACGATCCGTGCGCTTGTAGGCCCATTTTTCTCTGTTTCGTAATTCCCTTGTGTCCACGCCTAGTTGGCTTCTTGGATTTTTGTTGCGGCGTGGACGCCGTCTTAAAAAATAAGTAGACTGAGTGTCATCCAAAACTTTCTCTTCAATATAAATCCAAGCCAGTTTTTTCAGGATCACATCCATGTGGACATTGTGTTGCATGTCAACACATGACCACGACAAAAGGGATCAAAGACAGATTTGGGAAATTTCATGTGATTCAGGATTTCATTACTTGCCAATCAAAGGCAGTGATTTATTGCTTGGAATGCCCATGTGGTCTAAGATATGTGGGCAAGACTATGAGAAAACTTAAAATCAGAATAAGAGAACATGCAACCAGTATTTCACGGGCTCCACAGGAAAGCAGCAACATTGCAAAACAACTAACATCAGTGGCTAAACATTTTTTGTCCCACCATGACTCCAACCCAGCCGTTTTAAAAGCATGGGGACTCCAACAAGTTAAGTTGGGAATCAGAGGTGGTGACTACAATCGTGCTCTTCTTAAGAATGAAAATCGTTGGATTTTTCTTTTGAATTGTATGACCCCCTTTGGTCTTAATGAAGAGTGGACCCTAAGTGTCCACTTATAAAAAAATTCCCAGTATTCTTAATTCCACATATCGTCTGATATATAATTTAAGGATTAATTCCTACGAGGAGATATATATTATAATATTTCAGGACGTTAAAACGTGACCCTGTTTGGTCCTAATAAGGGGCTGACTTTAAGTATATATAAAATCTTAGTAACTTTATATATCGTATGATCACTATCCAATGTTTTGGAGATATATATAACATCACTTTAGGATGTGAGATATACATAATTCATTATTTTTTGTTACTAATATACTGTTCTTGGGCGATTTTCATATGATGAATACATTACAGTATATTATTTAATGTTCTGCTTTATGCCAAGATATATAATATTATCTCAGGATGCTAGATACATATATTTAATTATTTTTAGCACCAGTATGTGTAATCCTTAGGTGATATCTTATACTATCAATTTTGCGATATTTCATATCTATACAGCTATGTGCAATACTACTTTTGGCATTTAGTGATTTTTATATGCTCATTCATATGGTGATCATATATATATATTCTCTGTGCAGCAATAAGTTATACTGTTTTACGTTCTTGAATATCAGGATCTAAGGAGTTAATCCTTCCATTTAATGGGCTCTCTTATGTTTTGCCTTTTTTCTCTGTTGTGTGATATAATTGGTTCGTTTTTGAATCCGATATCTTATCCAATCATTATGTGTCTCTTCGGTTTAAAAGGAGGCTGTGATGATGCCTCTCTGTTTGCAACATTGCCCGGAAGAAGTGCCGACGAAACGCGCGTCGGCGTGTGTTGCTTTACCCAGCCTCTGTCTCTAGTCTAGGTGTAGGTCTGTGATGTATGCGGATGATGCCGGGGAGTTAGAACTAAGTCAGCTCTCTCCCCTGCTTCACCCGGTTTGTTCTTGACCGCTTTACTTTGGCGACTCCGTGTGCAATTTTGATTGTAGCAATCATCTCACTCACTCGCCACATTGTTTTTAAGTATTAGCGATCGCATACTCTTCACAGGCATTGTATCTACTTTCAGCTTATATAGATGAGATATGAGGCTGTTTAGGGATATATATTTTTAGGCATATACATTTTCAGATGTTTCTGAATAATTATATAAGCCTTTTTGGACTTATTATCCCTTTTTTAATGAGATTCTATGATTTCAATATATTTGATTTTATTTTGTTCGCAATAAAAGTTATATTTTACTAATGTCCTGACATCAGCATACTTGAGGAGGTTGTTTGAGGATTTGAGTGCTATTTATACAGGGTTTTCTTCTGTCCAGTGAGTTCTTTCTCACTATCATTTTTTCATTTCTGATACTCCCCTGGAGCACCTATTGATTCTCACTCCTTCCATAGTGTTGCTCTTTTTTGGTCTCTTCGTGCTCTTTGGAGTGCGTGGTGTGCGCTATATATAATTCAAAAAAAAAAAAAAGTTTACTGCTTCTTTAAACATCTTCTGACAATTAAGGTTGAAGAGTAACAAACATATTATACTCCTTTTTGGGAATTTCATAAATCAATGAGTAAACGCAGTGGAACACAAATTATGGGGTAAAGTACCCTTCTCCAGAGAGCAGGGCAATTAAAAAAGGCAGGTTCTTTGAGGCACAGACTTCCCTCTTCCTTCCAGCTTTAACCGCCACTCCTCAGTTTCCAGTGACCTGCCTCAGGAAAAAGGCAAGCTGGCACTGTTATCTAGTCTTCTTTTTTATTTTTGCTTAGATTTAGGTGGGCTTCCATTAACTTGCATCACTGGAATTTGACTGCCCAGTTCACAAGTGATTTCTGAACCATTTCCCTATGGAGGCTGACTTACAAGTCTATGCCTCATTGCTGGATTTCTCTGACATTTATATAATATATATATATATAAAAGAACCTTATTACATAATTTATGTCTCCTTAGGAGATACTGCCACCCCTGGATGTGTGTGTGTGTAAGGAGGAGATATTCACCTCTATACTGCCTGCCCTGGAGATACATATCTGCAGGAAGTTGGCCCTCAACATCCACCTGAAACAAAACAACTCACTAAAGAAAAATACAGACATGCCCCATTCTCACACCCCAAAAAATAAACGCCATGCACCCAACACCTGCATCACTCACATACAGATATCGCCTCTCCCCCCACAATCCCCTGCTCCCTGTACCACCATGCAGTGGCAGATCATCATGGGGGGGGGGGAGAACTGGTGGAGACATACATTACAGAGGAGGACATGGAGGGAGACTGGCTATCATGTGAACTCCCAGCTGCCCAGCACTGCTTCACCACGGCCCACACTACTGCAAAGAGCATCCAACACCTGTCACTTAAAGAGATAGTAATACTTTAAATCAACTTTAATTGATATTGTATCCCTGTCACGGTTTTTGATGAACTCTCAGACCAGACTGGTAAGGTTAAATGACTTCTTTAGGATAAAATACATACAATAAATTAGGCCCACAATAACAGAACATATATTGCAATAACAAGCCAGTCCCTTGAGATATAGGAAGAGATGGAGGCAACAGCTAGCTGGAGAGAGTTCTGAACTTGAACCCAAATGACTGGAGGCACACGAGACAATAGGCAACCAAAACCTAGCGGACTAGGGGCTAGCAGAGGCTACACAGCCCAAGTACTGTCAGCAGGACCCTAGAACACTAGGAGTCCAGTAGTAGGTAACTGGCACGAGACCCAGACACCTGGGAGGCACTGAACCCAGTAGTAACGAGGCAACACTGACCCTAGGGACTAGGGTCACAGTAGGACCAAGGCAACCGCTTCTGGTAGGAAAACCCTTGAACGCTAGGGGTGGATCTAGACACACTACATGAAGGCAACTTGTGTCCCCGCACACTTGCAAAGTGTGATGTAACGCAACAGCTGGCTCTTGAGCCTGGAGGCTACTGCAGAAGGGAATGGAGCACTGACCCTGCCTAGAGGATCTAGGCACTGAAAGGGTCTAAAGGTAACGCCCAGTGAGAAGTCTGCAACTCCCACAGGGAGTGAGCCCAGCTATGAAAGCGTAGGGGGACACAGATGGAGATCAGAGTAACTCAGTCAGAGCTATACCGCACTGAACCAGTACTTCGTATGTGCACACCGCCTGTGGCGGTTATTCAGTAAGCAGCTACAGCACGAATGCTCAGCCTACGGTTGGCAAGAGAATGGAAGCGCCACGTAGCGCTACTACAGACAAGCACAACAGGAAGGCAGCAGAGGGGAATGCTAGCCAGTTAGAGGCAACCAAACGGGTTCAGCCAGGCACAGTTAGCAACGGAGTGGGTTCTCAGCCAGATACTGTCAGCAATGTAGCGGGTTCTCAGCCACTTCAGTCAGCAACAGAGCGGGTTCTTAGCCAGATACTGTCAGCAACGGAGCGGGTTCTCAGCCAGATCAGTAAGCAACGGAGTGGGTTCTCAGCCAGATACTCTCAGCAACGGAGCGGGTTCTCAGCCAGATCAGTCAGCAACGGAGCGGATTCTCAGCCAGATCAGTCAGCGACGGAACAGATTCTCAGCCAGATCAGTCAGCAATGGAGCGGGTTCTCAGCCAGATCAGTCAGCAACGGAAACAGCAACACAGGATGTGCAGGAACGTTGTCAGGCAGGCCAGGTCATGCACGATCAGAGCAAAACAGGACTAACGTCAGGAACAGGTACACCACGAAAGGGCGCTTCAGTATAGACATGACAGAATATATAAAGGCTGGCCCTGGGCGGAGTCAGGATCGCAAGACTCCAGTGAATCAGGAATAATAATGTCACCGCCTGCGGCCTTGAGCATGGGCACCATGATAAGCCCTTAAAAATACAAATTAAATGAGCCCCGCGGCATCTCTCAAACCTGTATGGTTTGAGAGATAGCCTCTTTCAAAGTTCCCACTCCCCTGACGTCAGCGTTCTAGCGGACTGCAGGGGAATCTGGTCACTGAACAAGTGGTGGCTCTGCAGCAGAGCCGAGTTCGGGTTATAGAAACAGAAATCCTTAACTGAAACGGTCTTCAGCAAGCACACGTAGAAGACCATTTCAGTGAAGGATTTGTTTCTCTAATGCGATCTCGGCTCTGCTGGTCCCGGGACTGGATTCCCCTGCTGTCAGCTAGAAAGCTGACGTCAAGGGAGTGGGAACTTTGAAAGAGGCTATCTCTCAAACCATATAGGTTTGAGAGATGCAGCGAGGCTCATTTAATTTGTATTTGAAAGGTCTACAATATTAATTAAAGTTAATTTAAAGTATTACTATCCCTTTAACACTTTCAGTGCCAGAGTGCATACCCCTCTTGCTCGCAAAGGGTTAAAGTGTTTCACTACAAAACTGCCCCGCCAGATCAGTAGAATGCAGTAACCCTACAACACTGTATTTTAGGTCTGCTTCACTGTATGCACACACATGTACATATGAGTGCCTGCTGTAAACCTCCACACACCTCCTATGGACGACCTCCAAAAATACACTCCGTGCTTCTGTACCCTTCCACAGCTTTGTCTCTTCCCCTTTCGTAGCTTCACTTTTGCCCTTACCACCTCCACTTTCGCAGTGGCCACAGAGCATGCTCAGGCATGCTGTATGGACCCAGTGCTCTTTGTTCTCTCAATAAAACTGCTGTGCTTAACCCTTTGAGTGTCACAGGGTTACGCAACGCATTGGTTTGCATTGCATTGTGTAGCCCTTTGGCAATCAGAGGGTTAACCCTTCACAAACATTTCAAGGTCCTTGGGAGCCTGCATCACCACTCTTACTTTGTGCATCTCCCCCTGTCCCTCCCACCTTCACTGTCCCATACTATGTCTCCCCTCTCTCACCCAACTTCTCCATTCGTTTCTGTGTCTCCCCTGTACTTTTACATTCCCCCATTAGTAAATCAGTCCTGAAGGGACTGGGAGGAGAATGGAATGTTCAGTAATCTTTTTGGGTTGTTTCTTTCTGCTTTCGGCTGCTGTGTCTTTGGGTGTCTGTGTATATAGGTAGGTATCTAACTATATGCAGGGCTTAATAATGGAAGTCCTTTGCTGCTAGCCAGACCTGAAAAGTTACTCGCCACTGCAAGCCATAACATAACCAGTAGGGCTGAATTTCTACTCGCCAGGGCTAAATTTTCAC
This sequence comes from Rhinophrynus dorsalis, assembly GCA_037306005.1. Lineage (NCBI taxonomy): Eukaryota > Metazoa > Chordata > Amphibia > Anura > Rhinophrynidae > Rhinophrynus > Rhinophrynus dorsalis. Next base: position 310,386,295 of record CM074718.1, read on the forward strand.
TCGCCATTGGCTAGTGGCGAGTGGAAATTTTGAGACCTGCTATATGTATGCATATGTCTGTGTATGTGTGTCTGTATCTCTGTGTCTATGTATATATCTGTGTGTGTATGCATCTATGGGTGTGTACAAGCCTCTTCACATTACGCCCACTGTTCTGTGGCAATTGACCTTCTATTATCAACACCATTATGTGTGTCTTTTATGTGTGTGTTTATATTTATTTTTTGCTACAGTAAATACTACACTTAAATATTCTTCTTGTGAGCTGCATACTTCCCAAGGGCCCCTTCTTTAGGAGGGATAGTCCCTCTTTGAGACCCAAATCCCTCTGTCCCTCTTTTCTACCCTTTTGTCCCTCTTTTTAAGAGATAAGAATTAGTAGTGTGTATTACATTGCTCCACAGCAATAAAACTCAAATAAATGTGTAGTAAATCTTCAGTATATGTGTTTATAAACTAATCTGCACAAATAAAATACTTTCATCTTGTTCTAAACAATTTACTGGTTACACAAAGAGGTGCAAATAAATCAAGAAATAACCTAAAAATTCTTTATAATGCCCCGCCCACCAGCCACACCCCCAGAAACACCAACTAAAAAACAAGTGTCCCTCTTTGGCCATTTCAAATGTTGGGAGGTATGGCGCTGTCCTTCTCTTTGTATTTTTAGTACTGTGGAAGACACCTACACTGTACACATGTTTCTATTACTAACATGAAACTGTGGAATGTTGCTCTCTCTCTTTGTCTATTCTCACACAGGCATTGCCGTGCTCATTTTGCTAGCATATAATATTGGGAGTCTAAAGACTGGTATGCTAACCATTTGAGTGCTATGGTCCTATTATGTCCCAGCTATTTCTTAGCAACCACTGATATGTGGTGTTCATTCCTGTTTAGCACCCAACCCTTCTAATTTCTACTGCATCCTATGTTTCTAAAGGTGGCTGCCTACGTAGTGTGGTTTTGTTAACCCTTTCTGTACTTGAATGTGATTATATTACCGTTTATGGGCTTTCTTGTGCAAATTAATTTATGCTCTTATTCTGTTATTTTCCTTGCATTTACCTAGGTATATTATATGTGTTTCAGCTTGATTTCGGTTACTACTTCATTTTTACATTTCTGCAAAAAAAAAAAAAAAAAAAAAAGGGAACTCCCAGTGCACACTATCCCACAATTAGTGTAGAGAAAATTATAGTGATTTCAAAAATGTGCTAACAGGGTAATATAGAATATATAGATTATAGCACAAGAGAGAAAAGATAACCCTGCAGTAATGAGCACACTTGTTGACATCTACCCTAATTTCCAAATACAAGAAAAATAGGAAAGTTTAAAACTTGGCTTTTATTAATATCCATAACAATAGTGAAATGTACAACATATGGTTTATTCCCAAAATCAACTATATGCCACTAAATAATGATGAATCGTTTAGTATCATTGCCTATAAGAGTACATGTCAGAGCACAGCAATGCTACTCTCACAATGTAGGAAACTCAATCTCAAAAAGCTTTGCCTTTAATGAGTTATCATTTGTATCCACAGGCATAGGGACATACTAATGCATACACCACAAACACAGTCGTGTAGGTTATATTATCCTTAACTTTAGTCATATATAATCCTCTCCTGGATCCTTATATTCAGTGCCAGTGATCATATGTCTACACGTAACTATCACGGTCCCCGTGATTCCTTCTCACTCTCTGTGGTGGCGCTCTTCCATTGGCGGAGCTTGATTGGCCCGCCCAGGGTGTCCCTTTATATACTGGGCCTATGACACCTGCCAGGTAGCCCTTTCGTGATGTTCCTGTTCCTGCCCCTTTGTTGCTGTGTTCCTGCGTTCCTGTGTACCGATTTGGCTCGTCTGACTACTCTGCTGTTCCTGCTCCGTGATTGACCTGGTTCTGGCTGATGTTCCTGCTCCGTGATTGACCCGGTTCTGGCTGACGTTCCTGCTCCGTGATTGACCCGGCTCTGGCTGACGTTCCTGCTCCGTGATTGACCCGGCTCTGGCTGACGTTCCTGCTCCGTGATTGACCCGGCTCTGGCTGACGTTCCTGCTCCGTGATTGACCCAGCTCTGGCTGACATTCCTGCTCCGTGATTGACCCGGCTCTGGCTGACGTTCCTGCTCCGTGATTGACCTGGTTCTGGCTGACGTTCCTGCTCTGTGATTGTAGCATCGTCCAGTTTATGGGGCTCACCATGGTTAGGCCAAACCATTATTATTATTTTTTTTTTTATCACAAACCACCTAGCAACCTCCAACCTAATTCTACATAGCTACATAGTAAAGTAAGTTGAAAAACATACAAGTCCATCAAGTCCAACCTTTCCCAGAGTATATGCCAAACACTGAGAATGATCTAATCCTTCCTGACTCAAAAATGGGTATTAATCTGATTAAAGGAACTTCCTGTTTTACCTACTAATACAGAGACTAATCCTCTTGGTTCCCTTCTGCTAGAAATGTCTAATATTTTAAATGTATCCATTATATCTGCTATTACATTCCTTATTGTAAAGAACCTCTCTGCTGAAGTTGAAACATCCTTTCCCCTAGTTATTTGACTAGGCCTTGGAATGAAAGTTAACTAGAACAAGGTCATGTATTATCCTCCATAGAATGTAACAAGGACCCTCTTAGGCATCTAATAGTAAATAAGCCAAGTTTGGTAAGACATTCTTCATATTTCAGATCCTCTATTTTGTTGTACTCATTTTTTCTAGTTGTAGAATAGCCTTATTCTGAACTGGTGCCTAAAACTGCACTGCATATTGAAATTGAGGTCATACCAACAATTTGTACAGTAGCAAACCTACGGTATAGTGAGGGAAAAAATTATTTGATCCCCTGCTGATTTTGTACGTTTGCCCACCGACAAAGAAATGATCAGTCTAGAATTTTAATGGTAGGTTTATTTGAACAGTGAGGGACAGAATAACAAAAAAAAAATATCCAGAAAAATGCATTTCAAAAAAGTTATAAATTGATTTGCATTTTACTGAGTGAAATAAGTATTTGACCTGATCAATCAACTAGATTTCTGTCTCCCAGGTGTCTTTTATACAGGTAACAAGCTGAGATTAGGAGCACTCTCTTAAAGGGATTGTTACCTATATAAAAGACACCTCTCCACAGAAGCAACCAACCAATCAATCAATCAGATTCCAAACTCTCCACCATGGCCAACACCAAAGAGCTGTCCAAGGATGTCAGGGACAAGATTGTAGACCTACACAAGGCTGGAATGGGCTACAAGACCATTGCCAAGCAGCTTGGTGAGAAGGTGACAACAGTTGGTGCGATTATTCGCAAATGGAAGAAACACAACTGTCAATCTCCTTCGGTCTGGGGCTCCATGCAAGATTTCACCTCATGGAGTTTCAATGATCATGAGAATGGTGAGGAATCAGCCCAGAACTACACGGGAGGATCTTGTCAATGATCTCAAGGCAGCTGGGACCATAGTCACCAAGAAACAATTGGTAACACACTACACCGTGAAGGACTGAAATCCTGCAGTGCCCGCAAGGTCCTCCTGCTCAAGAAAGCACATGCACAGGCCCATCTGAAGTTTGCCAATGAACATCTGAATTATTGAACTGAGAGAAAGTGTTGTGGCCAGATGAGACCAAAATCGAGCTCTTTGGCATCAACTCAACTCGCCATGTTTGGAGAAGGAGGAATGCTGCCTATGACCCCAAAAACACCATCCCCACCGTCAAACATGGAGGTGGAAACATTATGCTTTGGGGGTGTTTTTCTGCTAAGGGGACGGGACAACTTCACAGCATCAAAGGGACTGGGCCATGTACCATCAAATCTTTGGTGAGAACCCCCTCCCACAGCCAGGGCATTGAAAATGGGTCGCGGATGGGTATTCCAGAATGAAAATGACCCAAGACACACAGCCATAGCAACAAAGTGGCGGCTCAGGAAGAAGCACATTAAGGTCCTGGAGTGACCTAGCCAGTCTCCAGACCTTAAAGGGATAGTGATACTTAAAATGTAAAAAAAAAAATATGTTGTAGGGTTTATCCCCCTGAGTAAAACAAGAATACTCCCACTGCTGAAAGGTGTTTCATTCAAAAGTTATTAATTTTCAAAGTTGAATTTTTTAGGTGCAATATCACAGTGGCCTGAAATTGTACAGTGGCGCTGTTGCTACACCATCCTATGGTGATTTATGGTCCCAGGACCAGAACTGTCCATAGGATCGTGTAGCAAAAAAATTCAACTTTGAAAATTAATAACTTTTGAATGAAACACCTTTCAGCAGCGGGAGTACTCTTGTTTTACTCAGGGGGATAAACCCTACAACATATTTTTTTTTTTACATTTTAAGTATCACTATCCCTTTAAGGTCTGGAGACTGGCTAGGTCACTCCAGGACCTTAATGTGCTTCTTCCTGAGCCACTACTTTGTTGCTATGGCTGTGTGTCTTGGGTCATTTTCATTTACATTTTAAGTATTACTATTCCTTTAATTGGTATACAAATGTAACAAGACCTGGAACTCATCATTTTAAGCATCATTAGAATCCCAAAACAGAGATTCGCCAGCATTACCCCAAAGCAGTCAATACACCCCCCAAACCAACAATTTCTCAAGCAGCAGTCTGAAATATATCAAGATATTACAGTGGTTAATGGTGGAACAAACAAGGCTCTCCCCTCCGGGCCCTCGGGGAGACCACCTGCCCGCCCATTCATGGAGCACACAGTCAGTCCAGGGGAGCATTCAACCGCATGAAGACAGTTACAGAGAATCCAAGGTGTATAGATAGACCCATCAGGGCCTCGAGTTTAGTGTCTCCAGCACATCCCAGAAGACTCATCCAGGTGAAGAGACAGCGATTCCTGGATCCCACGGAAGGCATCCATCCATATATCGCACTCCTCTGGATAGAATGCCTATCCCCGGATCCCAGGGTAAGGCATCCCAACCGGTCTCCCAGACTCCCATGGTAGAAAGTAGAAGCACACCCTTCTCAGGAAGCAGCAATCCAGCTAGAAACAACAATCGTGAAGCAGCCAGCTTGACTCCTAGGACATCGGGAGAGATAATGGTCAGACTGGGCTTGAGTTCCCTCCCAGGAACTGTTTCAGGTAAGACACCACCATGTGAATCAGCAGCTCGCCCCTGAGATCGCAGGCCAACAATACAATCTGTGAGGTGATCAAAAGGTATATCCTGTTGGCAGACCACATGCCCCAAGGAAGCTTGATGAAGAGCCATGACTCCCATCTCATGCCGCCGTGTTGAGAGAAATCAACTGGACTGTCCAAACTCCAACCTTATGTTCAGCACCTCTTCTGGAACTGCTGCTTTGATGTCTGCCACCAAGTCCTGGAGGTCCTCCCTGGTAAAGAGATGTGCAATGCCCTCTCTCTTTAAAAGAACTCTGTCAGCCATATTAATCGGCCGTGGCCTTAGAGCCTTATGACGCCCAAAGATAAACGCTGGAATTATGACTTCTCCGTTTTAGATCAGCAAATTCCTGCACAGAAACATCCAGGAAGGCATATAGGAGGATCATCAAAGATAGACCGAAGAGCCAGCAGTATTGAAACTGCTCAAGTATAAAAAAAAATTAATGTCCTGGCCTCGGAGCTGAGCAGAACATGTCAGTCTTCCTCTGCAGCTCGCCCCCCCCCCCCCGTCAATTCCCCTTTTTATGCAAAACAGTACTGTTTGGCTTTTGTTACTGCTGCTTGACACTGATCACAATCAAAGTTTATGGTTTACAGATACTTCCAGCAATGACTCTCCTACAATGATTCAATTACCCAAAAATCTCAGGTATAATACGCACCTGTGTATAATATGCCGGTGTATATTATACCCAAGATTTTAGGGGAAAACAAGAGTGCCTATGTATAATAAGCACCCTTGTTTTCCCCCTTCCTAAAAAACAAAAAATTAGAGCTGCCAGCTACCTTCCCTCCCTCCCCCCAGCGCAATCAGATATGAAAATAAGACTTACTTGCTGATAAAGCTTAACCCATTCAAGTAAAGAATGTGAAAAAGCTCCCTCTGTCCCATCTCCCCTGGGGGCGGCATGCTTGCATTTGCCGCCCACTTCCTTCAATGGGCTGTCAGGACCTTCTGCCTACAGTATTGCCGTGTGAGGACCTTGAGATCCCTTGACCTCTTCTTGTGTTAACCCTCTGATAATGTTATGGTTGTAATTAATATTTGTTGAGGCTCTCCTACCATTGTTTTTTTCCCCCGATAAATACTGATGAAAAGAATGTGTTTAGAACATCATGATTGTCATTATCACTAATCAACTCACCCATCTCATTTGCAAAAGACCCAATACACTCCCTGAAGTTTTTTGTTACATATTTGAGGAAAAAAAAAAAAAAACTATTTGGGGTTATTCTCTCTCTCTCTCCTTTGCAGTTTGAGTGTCATTGTCTATTTTTGCCAACCTAACTGCCTTTTTGCAATCATTGTTGCACAAAATAATTATTTGTTTTTCTAGACATTCTAAATGCATTTTTTCCTTGCCATTTTCATTTAACCACAAAGGTTGTGATCTACTACTTTCGAATTTGTTCCCCAGGGTCATATACTGTTGAATATATTTCTGCAAATGAAATTTAAATTGACCATATTTCTTCAGATTTTTTTCCTTTTAGTAATTCATCCTGGTCTATGTTTTGTGTTTTGTGTTTACATGATGCTCTTAACATTTTGTAACTATCCCTAAGCATCCTCACAAACCTGCTTCCTGTAGCACTCTGAAGTGTCTCATTTCTTCAGGTTATAGCTGGATAGTTAAAATTTTCCATAATTATAGTATGCCAAAGATGTGTAGCATTTTTCATTTGCACTAACAGTTGGGCCTCAACATTCTCATCAATATTTGGTGGTTTGTAGCATATACCCATCAACATCTTTTTTTTCAGTTTACACCATAGCTTTAATTTCTACCCACAAGGAATACACGCTATCTACAGTTTCCTTACAAATATCTCCCCTTAAACGTGCATTTACATCTGGTTTAAAATATAGGCAAACATCTCCCCCTATTCTGTTACTCCTATATCTCAAACAGCAAATAGCCATCAATATTTGCAGCCCAATCATGTATATCTTCCCACCATGTTTCAGTTATAACAATTATGTCCAAATCCAAATTAATTTATAAAAAAAAAAAAAAAGGGATAAGCCAGCACAAGTTAAATCATAATATCTGGAATATAGACTCAAATAGACTGGGTTCTCTCAGGGTATAAAAGACAATATGGACTAAAGTGAGGGATAAAAGAGAAAACCCCCAAGAAAAGAAACCCACTAATGAGGCAATCAAACCAGAAAAGCCACATTTTATACAAAAGTAGAAATCTTTATTATTACATACCAAAAAACATGTAGGAACTCACATTTAAAACTTAAGTAAAAAAAAAAAAAACACACTAGAGGGGGACATACCAAATAGTAATAATCCACATACACAGCATTATACTCCTAAGAACACCAATAGAAAATAGAAAATATATCAAGTAAACACATTGACAAAGAGAATCAAAAAGTGTGTGTACTTAACAGTCCTAAGGCATTGTTGTAGATCATAATTGAGTCAGAGTAAATCAGCTGTGGGAAATAATCTGAACTATTTGGTATATTCCCCTCTACTGTGTTTTCTACTTATGCTTTAAATGTGAGTCCCTACATGTTTTTGTGGTATATAATAATAATAATAATAATAATAATAATAATAATAAAGATTTCTATTTTTGTATAACATTTGGCTTTTCTGGTTTGAGTGCCTCATTAGTGGGCTTCTTTTCTTGGGGGTTTTCTATTTTATCCCCCCACTTTATTGCATATTGTGTTTTATACCCTGAGAGCACCAATACTATTTGAGTCTATATTCCAGATATTATGATTTAAATTATACTGCCTTATCACTTTTTTGTATAAATTGATTTTTTGGCTAATTGACCATTTTCTCTTTAGGCTTCAGCACAGTTTCTTGTCATAATTGAAGTAACTATTTTATTGTGTATCATTCTGTAGTGTGGCTCTATTTACGTGGTGATTGTGGATGATGGCTTGTAACATTGATACACTTGAATTTGGACAAATTTCTGCTTCTCCTTTTTTAGCCACATGGTAGCTACATTAACGAACACGCTTTTTTGTCTGTCTTCCATCCAGGTTTCTGCATCACTATGTGAAAATTGTGTTACTTAATGAAAATCTGTGAAACAGGAAAAGATGCCGTTGGGATCAAACATTTTCCACATATATGTTGTAACGGATCCCCACCGTTACTGAGGCCCGGGGTTTTCCATGGACTGTGGTCATGTGGTGATTAGAGCTGATACGTTTCGGAACTATTAATGTTGTCGGGGCATCCCTGACCTTAGATGACTTCGGTCCGTTGATTGCTCAACATAAGTTTGAATGGGATCGAAATGGGGGGAATCGTACGACAAAGGGACCTCTGGGCGTCGATGCCATTGCTTAACCACCTTGGGCTCAAATTCAAACCTTTGCCATGGATTGGGCACAGTAAGGTGGGATATTATGCACTATGCGTCCATGACCCCTCGGTGACTGGTTGGTTCGACCGGAGGGTTCGACGCCTCAGCCCGTTATTCAACTGAGGTGTCCGATGCGGAGTCTAACGTTGACAAGTGAAGAGTGCCTACCTCCGTAACCTACGACCGGGGCATCCAACCTCGAAGGAGGGAGAGCCCTACTATGACGGCCCAGGACTTCCCAGTGTCTTGGGTTCCCATTATACTGGTTAGCAGCGGTGGGATTCTCTCTCCAAAAGATGTACAAACCACCAACTGGGGACCCAGCTGGCGACATTATACAAACATGCTCCGCTGGCGACTCTACAGAACTTGGCCACCCAACGGGGCCAAAACATGACGGGATTGAGGAAACAGGACTTGATCCAACTATTGATGGATTTTGATGTGGAAACAGCAGAGCTAGCTCGACAGACAGAACTCCCTGTGGAGGATCCCACAACGTCATACTTCTGTGAGCCAGAGATGAGGGGTCCTACAAGGCGGGGTTTCGAAGACTGGCCGGGTCGACAGTGTGAAATTTCTGCATGGTCCCAATATTGTATGGAGCATTGTGCGCCTCCCCTTCATTGCCAGACGAGTACCAACATTTCAGTGATGTTTTCAGTAAGGGGGAGGGCTGGCACCCTGCCCCAGCACAGGTCCTGTGATTGTGATATTGAGCTGCCTCCAGGGGTGGTGCCCCCCAGGGGACGTACATATCCATTGTCTTGCGATGAGAACCAAGCTATGGAGGAATATATTTCAGATGCCCTCAAGAGAGGCATCATCAGAAAATCCACCTCTCCGGCTGGGGCTGGATTCTTTTTTGTGAAAAAGAAGAATGGCGAGCTAAGACCGTGTATTGATTACCGTGGCCTAAACAAATTGATACCTAAGAATGCGTATCCGATACCACTCATCACCAAACTATTTGGCAGGTTAAAGGTTCCTCAATTTTTACGAAATTGGACCTACGTGCAGCTTACAACCTGATTCGGATCAGAGCTGGTGATGAGTGGAAGACTGCTTTTAACACTAGATCCGGACACTATGAATATCTAGTCATGCCATTTGGTCTCTGTAATGCAGTGTAAACCCTTTTATTGAACCAACCATTGTGGGTGCACCGTCTGTGCATATTCCTACACAATTTAACCATTGCAAATTATTTTCCTTCATGAAGCAATCTAACATTTTAAATATATCTTCACCTCAAGTTCTCATTGGAACACAAAAATTACTCAATAATTCTAATTTCTATCATTAAGAATGAAACTTAAAAAAACTAATAATTGTGCTAACCCAATGACATCTGTTGATTCAACTAATTGCAATGTAAAGCTCATATTATCATCCTGAAAAATATCCTTCATTTGCAGCTTAATGTCATCAGACATGTCTTGAATAGGTCTTCCAATCGTGTTATCTGCCAAAGGGTTTTTTTTTTTTTTTTTTTTTTTTAACTTCTATCTCAAATTCGGCCCAAACATTGTTCGAACAATAGCCCAGCAAGATTCCTTTATGGTGGTTTCAGCAATAGTGTGAGAGTCCTTGTTTTTGGCAGTTATTTGAGTAACCAAGTAACTTGCCTTTTGAGCTTTCTCTGATGTCTTCATTCTCTTTGTAAAAGATGCAGACTGCTTCTTTGTAGATTTTGAAAGCTCAAAGTATTCTACTGGTTTTCCAGGCAAATTACAATGTTTTGATGTAAAACGACGCTTTAATTCTTTTGGTACCATACTTTCATTTTCAAGTATATCCCCAAAAACAAAACACTGGGGACAAGGATTGTTTTCATTACCAGAAAATGTGAACCCCAGTTTCATATACTCTTTATTGTATAAACGAGGCTTGGACATTTTTCCTTTATACTTCTTATGTACTAATACAGACCGTTCAACAGTTGATTCTTGCGTAGTTTCCTCTACCAATACATTTTGTTCACCACAGACATCATCTTCACCAGCTTTTCTTTTCTTAATTAGAAATAAATCGATTTTGGGGGTAATTTTCTCCACCGGCGGCCGAGACGGTGTTTGCTCAAAAAAACTGGACCCATGGACCAATGGAATTGCGCAAACGTGTCACTTCAGGTACGGCCACGTCACCGGACGTGACGTGGAATCAGCTGTTTCAACCCATGACTCGATTACGCATACTGCAGAAGGAGAATCTAGGGTTCACTGTTAAATAGCGCATAATTGATTTTAGAAGTACTGTCTGTCTTTCCTGTCTCATCAGCACCACAAGCAGCAGCCATGTGACAGGCAGCCTTGCAGCACAGGGACACTCCAGCCTGGCAGCACAAAAAGAGGGCACTGCCAGAGCTGGTTGGTGTACGTTTAAATTATATTTGGATACCATTAAAGTACACTCTTGATAGCAAGATTATTTTTAAGTATATGATTTTATTGCTGTACATTGTACATATATGTTGGTATTGATGTTATTTTCTGAGATGGAGTATACAGTGTATGATTGTGTTTGAGTTTCCTCCTGAATTAAGTTGCCAATTGCTGAATGAAGTATAGAGGAGGTGGCATCTCAAAAGATTTTTAACAGCTGAAGCACCAAAACATTTTTAACAGCTGGAGCGCCTCCGTGTGCTGAATAGATATTATGTATGCAGCACATGGAGGCGCTACAGCTGTTAAAAATCTTTTGTGGCAATCCAGCTGTATGCAGCCCATGAAGGTAATCTCGTGCTGTGTAAATGCGACCATTAAGTAACGTTTTATCTCAGCTCCCAGTGTGCTTGGGGTGAATGACACTCTCGCTTTGTGTAAATGCAAATGAGTTACAAGGTTTTCAAAAGGATACTATACTAACTTTTCTAGACAAAAATGCATGCAAGTTGGTATTGCTGCTGCGACACACCTACACACTGCAGCCAACACACTAACCTGTCACGACAGAGGTTGGAAAGCTCTGGTTTAACCCCTTGAGTTCCAGAGGGGCACGCAACAAATTGCCAATGCAATGCGTTGCATACCTGAACTCAAAGGGTTAACCTTTTGAGTGCCAGAGGTGTTCACAGCACCCCTTCCCCTTTGTACCTTACTGACTGATGGCCATTCCATTGTGAGGTAATTTGAACAGAGATGACTTTTATATATGGGAAATCTCTGTTCAAATTCCCTCACAGCCATTGGCTGGGATGTGTGCTTACGTAACTCCCAGCCAATCAGCTTCGATCAGAGGTGCTTGCAGACAGGGATGTGATGGAGGACATATTATAGGGCTCTAGACTGAAACCGCCAAGAAATATAATGTATCTGGGAAACTAGACAGTAAAATTTCAAATTATGGATTGAAAGATCACAATTAGTGCAACCTGAACAGCTGGTATAAATTAAATCCTGGTAGGTAGTCATTGACAGAAAGGAGCCAATAATTGTGTCTGTTTTCTTGAAAAGGGACCAGGTGATAGAAAATGGAGATCTGCTTTAGAGATATGGGGGGGGGGGGGTTACTGGTGGGGTATTATTTAAATAGATGCATTGTAAAGGTTTTTATGACTAATGACACCCAATAATTTAAAGGACTTCATCACCTGAAGTTCTCACTCTACAACAACATTTGTTTGTTTGTTTGTTTGTTTGTTTGTTTTACTGGGAAATCAGCCTATATATATATGGTAATAGGCTTTTCATGTAAAATTTTAGGAAAAGGAAAAAAAAAAATCTAATTTATTTATTTCAACTTCCTTTACTAGTTATAGTGTAATATTTTATTATTTTTATTTATATAATTACTATTAAATTTACCTCACAGGGCACTATGCCTTTCTGGGGTATTTGCTGGTTTCCTTCTCTCACTTAAATTTGGAGCTTGAGAGTGAGCACCCTAGGGAGCGAGCCACACAAATTACTTCTCAAAAGCGTCAGGACATTGCTTCTAGTTGCTCCAGAAATTCTCTGATAGCAGCTTCTCTGCAACTGAAGGTTGAAAAACAGGACTTGTCCAGATTACCGCTTTGTAGGAGCAGGGCTCTCAGTATTGTTGCTAGAGTTTGTCTGGCCATCCATTTTTGAGCTGACTCTAGAGGAGTAGCGCTATATATAATATTTCTAAAAATGAATCCCTTCTCTGCCAGCTCTTTTGGGGCAACGGTCTCTTTCTACCATTGAGTTTTTTGATGTGAGGAATTACGTCTGTCCATTAATTATACTTCAATGATCATCCCTTTGGATACATACTAACATTTCTATTGTTGAACTACAAGTGTTCATTAAGGCTAAGTTCCTTTGGGACATTGCTCTTTATTAAATATTTATCATAATTATAAGGAAGTTGAACTCATTCTCAATCCGAGCTCCCTCAGCTAACAGAGACTTAATTATTCTGTTTCTTCATTTATTGTTATGGCAGACAAGGAGTACAAGAAAACAGACAGCAATAAAAGTAATTCTAATACATGTAAAAGATGCAATGTAATGGTCAAAAACAATATGTCTGTGTGTTCTGAATGTATGGACTAACAGGGATTCCATATCTACTGATGCTCCTCCAGTGCTCGAACCAGAGTGGGCCAAGTCCTTAACAGGTTTGCTTGCCAAATTAGAGAGGATTTTGGACAAAAGTTTACAGAAGCATCTTATGTACCAGTTAGACCACAAACCATAAAAACCTCCAAAAATAATCTTCTTTATTCACCCTCAGATTCATTTTATGATGGTGAATTGGCTAGTGACAGTTCAGAGTCCCCCTCATCCTTTGGAGAGAGTTCCATTTCAGATGATTCGGAATCATTGACTCTTTAATTAAAGTTACCCTGGATGTCTTGGGAGTTTCTGATAAGCAATCCTCTAAGTCCTCTACCAAGCTTCTTTTTAAACATAAAAAAATCTACTGTCAAATTCCCAGACTATGAAGAGCTTGAGCAGATATTCACAAATCAGTGGGAAATCCCAGTCTAAAACCAAGGCTGATGTTTAGTCAACAGTTGACCCTACTGTATCCAAAAAATCTACTATTCCTGTTCAGTCTGTGGAAGCACTTAAAGATCCTGTCGATAAAAAGTTTGGTTCCTTGAACAGACAGATGTTTTCTGGATTAGGAGCAATCAGAGCTTCCTTTGCCTGGCAGGCGCAAATTATTAAAGTTTTGCAAGATAATGTGCCTCATGATGATATATTTCCTCTCATAAGCTACCTCTAAGAGTCCACCCTTAAAGATTTGGAACTCAGATTCTGTTTCCACAATAGCTCTAACTTCTTTATCTTTCAAAGGAACCATCCTTTTTCGGCCAGAGTTAGACAAAATTGTCAGCCAAGTCACTGGAGATAAAGCCACCTTTCTGCCTCAAAACCCCCTCAAGAGGTTTGGATGATAAGAAAAAAGACTTACTTACAGATGAAAAACATCCTCCTCAAGACAACCTTCAGGTGGTTTCTTTCATTTTCATTGAGCAAAACCTACCTAATCACAAAAGAAAACTGTGCCCAAGGCTTCAGACTTCAAGCCATCTACAATGTGATTTGGAGTATGGAGTCTCTCTCTATCTGCAAAAAGAGTTTCAGAACTTAATGCTCTCTTGTACTTCTCCTCATCTTATCTTTCATCAAGATAAAATGGTTAAGAAAATTTACAGCCTAAAGTACTTTCTGCTCACCACATAAACCAGGAAATGGTACGCACTTCCTTGTGTCCTAATCCTTCTAACATTCTTCACATTTTAGATGTTGTGAGATGTTTGAAACATTATGTTAAAGTCACCCAATCTTTTAGGACTTCAGATACTTTGTTTGTGATTCCAGAAGGCCCTAGAAAGGGCAGACCAGCTACTATGACTACCATTGCTTCATGGCTTAAACAATCAGACAAGCTTACAGACTAAAGTCTGTTCCAGCTCCCTTCAGAATCACAGCTCATTCTAAAAGGTCCATTCTGAAAGGCCTTGAAGAATCAATCTACTGTTGCAAGGTTATCAGTCCACATTTTCACTAACTTTTTCAGTGTTAACATTTTTTGCATCCAAGGATGCTAGTTTTGGCCTTTATGTTGTAGAGGCCATGTCCAATAGTTTTCTTCCCTCCCACTGCTTGGGACAACTTTGGTACGTCGCCATGGTCCCTGCATCCCTCGATGACAGTAGGGAATATTTTATTTTTTTTTTTTTACTTACCTATAAATCCTTTTGTCTTAGCCTATTGAAGGATGCAGGGCTTCCCACGCACAGAATACTTGTTGGGTTAGGATGTACTGCCATTCCCTTCTTGACTCTGCTATATGAAAACTGAAGGCAGTTGGACATGGGGAGGGGTTAGCTGCTAGGAAGTGGGAGGAGTTTTTATTACAGTGCCCTGCTGCTATTGGCACGCTGCTTAACTCCATGGTCCCTGCATCCCTCAATGGACTAAAAGAAAAGGATTTATCTGTAAGTAAAAAATTTAATTTTTTTGCCGATTCCCTCCCTCCACCAAGCACAATCTGCTTCTCTGTGCCTGCCCTACTTAAACCTCCCTCTCCAGAGTCAGGTTTAATCTCTGTACAGCAGCCGTCATTCTTGCACTTGCCAACCACTTCCAGCAAATCCCTGCAAGGACCTTTTCATTTTAGCCAATGGTAATACTTTAAGGCCCTCGCCTATAGTTCATCCAAAGCATAGATCTCTGCGCATTGGATGTACTGTATTGCCCTGCGAGGACCTTGAATTACCACCGTTGGCTAAAAAGAAAAGGTCTTCACAGGGATTTGCTGGAAGTCGCCAACTGTGCAGAGATTAAAGCCGACTCCACAGAGGGTGGGTTGAAGCAGGGCAGGCACGGGGGGGGGGGGGGGATTACAAAAATATGTGTGCATATTTTCTTACCCTTGTATAATGCGCATACCCCACTTCACATTATGTGAAATTGTGCGTATTATAAGTGAGATTTTATAGGATTCATTGCAGAAGTGTGTTAATTGTAACTAACCTAACAAGGAAGGAGTAAAGAACACTCCTTACAAAAGTTAGCCATCTAATAAGGACACAAACCATACAGAAAAATCTAAAGCTTTTTTCAAAATTTGTATTGACAAATTATCAAAAGATATACAAAGGTGACAATAAAAAATTAAAAACATACATCTGAGGGGGAACACCCATCAAATGAAAATATGTAAATACTCTCCAGTGTGTGTGTGTGTGTGTGTATATACACACACTGAAAAAAAAATCAATCAATAAATCAGTGATATCAACAATGTAAACATCATGGTGTGAACTATTCAAAAGACAAACAATGCATCCAAATCTAATAAAGTGAATGAGCTTCTAATAACTGGATAAATGTGAATATGTCTGTAAAATATCACAAGAAATGTATCAGGAACTGCATCCATCTCAGCGTGTATCTCCTCAATGGCTTCTTCGACTGACGCTTCTTGCACCTGTGTGTTGGCAGTTTCTCCCACTCTTGAATGGCAGATTTCAGCTGTCTCCAAAGGTTTTCAATCTGATTGAGATCAGAACTCATTGATGGCCAGTCTAAAACAGTCGATTTTTTCATTTTCAACCATTCTTTTCTGCTTTTGGATGTGTGTATTGCATCATTTTCCTTCTGGAGTATCCATGATCTTCGGCTAGTTTTCTGACACTGGGTAGCACATTTCACTGTAAAATGCCTTGGTAATCCTCTGATTTCAGGATTCCCTTAATACGTTCAAGGCCTTTTGTACCAGAGGCAGCAAAAGCAGCTCCACAACATTACAGCTCCTCCACCATATTTAACTGTAGGTAGGATGTTCTTTTCCTTATAAGCTTCATTTTGTCTCCTATAAACATATCACTGGTTTGCACTGCCAAAGAGATCTACTTTAGTTTCATCTGTCCATAGAACATTTCCCAGAATGATTGTGGTTTCACTTTGTAGGTTTTGGCAAACATCATTGGTGCCTTTTCATGTTTTGCTTTCAGCAGTGGTGTTCTCCTTGGCCTTTGCCCATAAAGCCCTTCTTGATTTAGTGTGAGGCGTATGGTATGGGTTGAAAACATCACTCCAGATTGCTTCACTACAGCCTTAAGCTGTGCGGATGTCTTAAATAGTGTTTTTTCCACTGTTCACAAACTTTCAAAGACTTCTCTGATAAAATTTCCTCTTGCCACCAAGCCCTGGGAGATTCTTGACAATTTCAAGAGCAGCAAACTTTTTAATAACATTGCAAACTGTTGACACAGGGACGTCAAGGTCTTTGGAGATGTCCTTGTACCCTTTAGAACTCTTATGTTTGGTAATAACATTGTTTCTGTTGCTCCCAGGCACTTCTGTTGTCTTCACATTTTGGAAAAGGAACAAGGAATAAAAGTGGCCTTTTGTAAGCATTAAAGCCATCATTGATTAAGTCAAGCCATGTGAGCACAAGTCAGTCTTATTTCACAGTTACATTCTAGTTCTTTTCAAACTGATTTGAATTCTTCAAGAGGGTGCCAATAATAGTGTCATGGCAATGTTTCCATTTCTATACTTTTTTCCTCCCATTTCTTTTTTGTTATTGTTTTATTCTGTGCTGTTCTGTATCAAATGTATGCGTGTATACAGACCAAAGCTGTGGGGGATGAGCCCAGATGACAGATGTTCAAATGGTCTCTATTGGTGGAGGGACCATGTCAGACACATGCACATGGGATCAGTTCTGTAGGGAGAGAAAGGTGGTTCTGCCTGCAGTGCCTGGCTTCTGCATTATGGAACTGAGATGATACTATTGTTCTGTCGTCATCTATTGGTGGGAGATGTGGTGATACAGGCCATTCTTATAACAGAGCTTGGAGCTGTCCTTTCATGGTGGAAGAGTCTGTCCTAATAGTGGTGGGCATGAGGCAATGTTACATTGGCATGGTGGCAGAAGCAGTACGTAGATATGGAGTAAACCATGTCAGGGCATTTTAGTACTCATGAAATTCTGGTTATTGGATGTGTACATCAATATATGTTATATACTTTATATTCAACAAACTGTTTTTTTATCTTGGTTTTAACAGTTATATTTCTATATTTTTAACTAATAACATTGATGTGTCTAAATCTGGCAGATTTGATCTTGGTTTCTCTACATTACTAGCAGTATCCTCCAGTTCTAATTTGTTTAATTAATGATCATCTATCTAATCAGCATCATTGTTAAAAAATAATGGACTGCACATATCTCTTTGCACACCCCCACTACTAGCATTGACTCACCTGCATCTAATCTACATAGTGTACAATGTATCATATAGAGAGGTATATGAATTCAACATAAACTGTCCAAATTAGTATATTAAACAATTATGTATTATATAAGCAAGAAAGTGAAACAATTGCCATAAACGAAAGTCTAGTGTATGTTGAAAGTCAGTACAGTGGATGGGGCTAACATCTTAGGTAGCACAGTCATATAGTAAATTAGGTTGAAAAAAGACACAAGTCCATCAATTTCATACTTTCCTTCATAACCCAGAGACATGAGAATTAAATAGCTTTCCTGCTGCCATATATGTTAGTCTTTATCAGACCTTCCTGTTTTGCTACTAATACACAGTATAACCCTTTATATTCCCTTTTAACCCCTTAACGTCCAATGCCATGCTAGGATAGTTAAGGACCAGTGACAGTCCTGGCACGTCATGGAATTCAGAGCACGCCACTCAGGGAGCCCTGAATTGGATCAATAAAAGACCTGTGGTCGTTAAGTGCCGGCCGTGCATGCGTGTGGCGGTCCTTAAGGGGTTAATGAAATGTATCTAATCTTCTCTTAAATGTATCCACATCCTTGGGCAAGGAATTCCATAATGCCCCTCTTCATCATCACTCTGCCTAATGAGAAATCCAGGTTTGACGTACACTTTACACTTCCATTCACCACTTAAAGTGGAACAGTCATCTTAAAACCTTTTTTTACATCATGAAAAGTTACATATTTGTTAAATGTGTTTTTATTAAAACTCTCTTCAAGATATTAGCACTCTTATTTTTGTGCTATGCAGTCCCCTCCAGTACAAGTGACTTCCCCTAGCTCACCTGCTTTTCCCCATGTGGTGCTCTCACTCCCATCTCCAACCCAAATGTAACTTTATCCCTTTGGATTACATGCAGGTATGCAATGCATATCAATGTGTTTCACATCTCTTTGGCACTCAAAGGGTTAAAAGCATGGATCTAAGGGGAAAGTGTTTCCTCCAAGACTATTCTCCTTATGACCACATGCACCTCTGAGGCTGATCTATCAGGCAGAAGAGTTCCTCAAGCTTCCACGCTGGAAGAGCTTAAAGGGATAGTAATACCTGAAAATAAGTTTATTATAGTCATATAGTCTACCTTTATTATTTTAGATATTGTATATTTTTTATTATTTCCAACTATGTTTGGATTTTTATAATAAATATAATATTTTCAAGAGAATTAAGCAGCTTAGTAGTGTTTCATCAACCCAAGATCCAACGTTGGATGTTCCAGCAACATTTGGTTTCCTGAGCAGAGACAGGAAAAATTCTCTGCAAGCTTGATCAGCTGTGGAGTGAAGATATCTTTCTCCATAGCCATTTGCACTGTGAGTATATTGAAACTATACTTCATCCATCTATTTTAAAGGATAACAGGCACTATTTGGCGCCCTCTTGTGTTTCTTTTTACAATATAAAATTAACTTATTTTCAGGTATTACTATCCCTTTAAAACACACATTCCACAAATCTCTGTTTAACGTTTTGTTTGCCAGTGTGTGCTTTTGAGAAAGGAGACAGCTGTTTCCGAAATGCGTAGTATATTTTTTGTAAAGAGAGAGAGAGAGCAAGTACAAAGATACTTTTCGCACAATTGTAATTTGGATACAAGTGAAGCGATAAGAACAAGTGAGAAGAGCATATGGTGGGGGTTGAATCAGCCTACGAATACACCAATTTATCGAGTGACATCATTGGGAAAATATAAGAAGATCTTTATTAAGTGTGCACACTGTCACATCAATAAATATATGCTCCAAGTGAAGACGGCAACAGTAAGTACACTGGTAATAACAACATTGTGAAACAGATCATTTGTCCAGAGCTATTTTGATTAGTCTTGGGTAAAAGATATGTCTATGATAACAAAGTGAAGAAAAGCTCTGAAGAAAATTCACAATAATATCTTATACAAGGTACTCACTATATGGTACAGATTAATGGATCCCATTGACCCTCAAAAGCCTTGGAGCAAAAAGAACTTTATAAGACACGTCATAATTAACCACATTAAGATGATATGTCTGAATACAAATGAGACTTTCAAACATCGGTGTTACCATTTATATTGCTTTTCACTTGAATCTTGCTCCCCTTTACTTACATATAGAATTTTCTCTAGTTTATTTTTATGCTTTCTTTTGTTGTTTTAAAATAGTATAATTTGGGAACTATATTATTTGTTTGTTCTGGTGGGTGTAGTGTCTTGCATACATTTGCAGCCAGTTATCATCTATAGTGTTGGCTCTTTTTAGGGGCCCCTGAAGCGCCATCACTTGCTGTTTTGGTTGCAGACACTCACAAGTTTATCACAGTTGTGTACGTCTCTTCTGCATTCTCCACTTCAAGGAGAGCTAGACTGGATTTTTATGGTCCATCGTGTTGTGGGAAGGGTGGAGGATTTGTCCGCAACTGCAGTATAAGGTCGATATTATATCTTTTTTGTCTTTAAATATTTTTTTGTTTTTTATATCATTAATTGTCGGTAGTGCTGTAGCTGTGCCCTGTGGCGTTCTTCATGGCATGGTAGACAGTTATATATACCATGGTCTTGTGTGCGGTGGATGGGTGATGGGATTGCAGCTTAACTAAAAAGAACTGTCTACTATTAGGTATATTCAATAATATTGTCTTTTATGAGAGTTTTTATTTGGGTTAATACATTTTCTGTATTTTGCCACACATGTACGGTTATTGGCCATTTGCTAAGGATTTATACATTTGGTGTTTGACACAGTACATTAATAGTGCTAGGATATATGCGTTTTACTAAAAAAAACTGCTGTTGACTCCAAGGACAGAACACTCAACACAACCATTGATTTAAAGGGATAGTAATACTTAAAATGTAAAAAAAAAAAATATGTTGTAGGGTTTATCCCCCTGAGTAAAACAAAAGTACTCCTACTGCTGAAAGGTGTTTAATTCAAAAGTTATTAATTTTCAAAGTTGAATTTTTTAGGTGCAATATCACAGTGGCCTGAAATTGTACAGTGGCGCTGTTGCTACACCATCCTATGGAGCTTTATGGTCCCGGGACCAGAGCTGTCCATAGGATCGTCTAGCAACAGCGCCACTGTACAATTTCAGGCCACTGTGATATTGCACCTAAAAAATTCAACTTTGAAAATTAATAACTTTTGAATGAAACACCTTTCATCAGTGGGAGTACTCTTGTACTCAGGGGGATAAACCCTACAACATATTTTTTTTTTTACATTTTAAGTATTACTATCCCTTTAACCTACCAGCTGCCAAGCAACCATATGCAGTAAAAGCACAATCTCTCAAATAGTCAAATGGCTAATAAGTGAAAGGGTGGGAAAAAAATAAAAAACAATGTTATATACAGGTTCTTAGTAGTAAGATAATGTGTGTCCTTTTTGTTTTAGAAGTACAAGTCAGATATGTTGAGGTTAAAAATGATTTGAGTGCTAGGTGTATGCAAATCCTTCTGGCATGCAAACATTTGAGTCAGATTGATAAACGCATGTTTAACCCTTTGCGTGTTAGACAAGTGGGCAAAGAAAGCTAGACACTTTTTTGGCAGTCATGTTGGTAACCATACTGGGGTTGTCTGCAAAGAATATAAAAGTGGGAGGTAAACAGCGTGTTTATCAATACAGTGGTTCTCAACCACTGTAATCTGCTGATGGCACCCGTAACAATCAGTCTAAAATTGTCAGGGCACCCATAACATCTTATTTATCAATTGTCAGAGTAATGAAGGGTTCAAATATATAAATATATAGTTATTTTTAGGCTTCTCAACCAGAAAAACAACAAACGTGCATTAAAAAAAAAAAAAATTAAAAAAAAAAAAATCAATAAATACATAACAGAAACTAAAAAAGAAGGGGCACCATAGGTGGATGCCCACAGCACGCCAGCGTGACACGACACCATAGTTGAGAACCAGGGCTCTTATGAGAACAGGTATACCCTAACAGCACTATGGCACCTTCCTTGTTCATATATAAACAGGAATTTTTAGTTTTTAACATTTCATATAGTTTAATGGGTAGGCATGTGGGCTTTTTTGCAAGATGTTTAACCCCATAAAATCAGTGTGGTCCGGGAGTGAGGTGCGCTGGGTGACCAGCTCACTTTTTTTTGGGGGGGGGGGGGGTTGGCATTGTGATGACAAAATGCCATGACATGCCAGGACCGTCACTGGTCCTTAACCCGTTAACGACCCATGACGTACATGTATGTCACGGGTTGTAGGTCCCTAAAGGACCAAGGACGTACATGTACATCATGGAATTCCAGGCTCCCCGCGTGGCTGCACGCCGTTCGTGGAGCCTGGAAACAGAGGAGGGAAAAAAAAAAGATCCGGGGTCCTTAAGTGACGGCCGCGTGCACTTGTGGATGGTCTTTATGGGGTTAAGGCATAGATGATTGTTCTGGCACATCATTGGTCCTTCAGGGGTTAAAGTTGTTTTAAGGTGACCATTCCAATTTAAAAACACAATTACCTTCTTGCCTATAAATAGTGTAAAGTATGAAATGTGCAGCCTGATTTTAGCTCTAGTAACTCTTGATTATAATTGTAAAGCAATTCATTGCATACCCCTCTGGAATTTAAAGGGTTAAGCAAAGTTTGCTTTTTTTTTTATAATTGGTGATAAACTCACATTTTCTAAAATATTTCCATTGCAAAAAAAAAAAAAAAAAAAAAAAGGCATGTGGTTTTACCACAAGTATATCAACATGACACTGTTGTGGTCTATGCATCCAGAAAGTCAGAATTAGAAACTAGTAGCAATGTGCAAAATGTAAGACAAAATGCATGTTTAACCACATCCTGCTTGCAGAGTCATCGGATATATTATGCATTGTAGAACCTCAGACTGTTACCCAGCATTCACCATATTCCCATTTATATTAGTCCTGAGAAAAAGGGATTTTTGTATGTGAAAACATCTGGACTGGGAACAAAAATTTCTCTTTATTTAAATGGGGCTTTAAACCCTTGGATGCTAGAGGTTTTCAACCATTTAGAAACCATGCCTTGGTGACATCTCAAGGGGTTAGAAGACCCAATCAAATAAAGAGGAATTTTGGAAATTGGTTTTGTCTCTACAGTGCAGTTCTTTTTCCTTACAGTGACTCCAGTTTAATTTAAACATCGGACTCAGATTACAGAGCAGTAGTAGTTATAATTGGCATGTAGATCACATCAGATAATATCACCCTAATTTTGCAGATTAACAGAACACACCATACAGAACACAGCATCAGCATATTTTGTGACTATCGCTTTTATATAATTCTCCACGTATTCTCCGTCATCAGGGCCGGATTTGCCATTAGGCAAAGTAGGAACCTGCCTACAGGCGCACGCCAATGAGGAGCGCCTGCCATTTGGATTTTTTTTCTTTGTAAATATTCTTTAAAAAAAAACAAAAAACAAAAAACTAGCCGCCTCGCTGGCTGCGCCAGCGGCACCCACTCACATTGCCCACCCCCCCAGTCTTGTACCTACCTGATGAAGTTCCCTCGTCGGCTCTTTAGGAATGCAGAGCGCTGGGAGATGACATCTCCCAGCGCTCTGCATTCCTGAATAGGAGACCGCGCGGGAGCTCCATCAGGTGCAAGACTGTGCCAAAGGAGGCACATACAGATCTCCTACCACGGAGGTAGGAAACTGACAACGGGGGGAGGCAATGTGAGGGCAATGTGGAGCTAATGGGGGCAAGTTGGAGCCAGTGGGGGGCAAGTTGGAGCCGATGGAGGGCAATGTGGAGATGGTGGGGGCAAGTTGGAGCTGATGGGGTGGGGGCATTGTGAGTGCAATGTGGAGCTGATAGGGCAATATGGAGCTGATGGGGGGCATTGTGAGGGCAATGTGGAGCTGATGGGGCAATATGGAGCTGATGGCGGGCATTGTGAGGGCAATATGGAGCTGATGGGGGGCATTGTTAGGGCAATATGGAGCTGAAGGGGGGCAATATGGAGATGATGGGGGGGGCAACGTGGAGATTAGGAGCATTGTGGAGGTATCCAGTGCAGATGGTCCACAGGGGGGGGGGGGGGCTTCAAATTTCTGTGCCTCCTGAGATGTAAATCCAGCCCTGTCCGTCATGTGATGAACAGAATAAAAAAATGCAAGACTTATACAGCAATTATAAATAAAATTTGACACAAGCATGTGCTTTTCTGAGTAGGGATGGGTGCAAACACCAGTTTTCCTTTTGTAGGAATTTATGGCTAGGAAAAAAAAAATAAATCTGTCTTCACCACCACCAATCAAAGCCCTGCAATAAATTGGAAATTTCTGTCCATGGAAGAGAATTCCCCCCTGCAATATTACTGCTGCTAAGTGCAGAAATCCACAGTTGAAAGTAAAAAGTTGTTGGCAGGCAATATAAGCATTGATAAAATTATTAGCAGACCGAGTCCTATAGCAACATAAGCCTTGAGAACCTATTAGGCTGAGGTCTATGGCAAAGCAAGCATTGAAAACAGTTTGTTCTTGGTGATGGGGGTGGGTTGGTAGATTGGCAGCTACAATGTGTCTGATGATAGTGGTGTTGGGTAACTGAATTCTCATGGATCATAATCATTACCAAACAATTAGTAAAAAATTGACCCTACCCCACAACAAGCTGAAGTGGACAGTCTGAAAAGTTTCCTGAATACCCTGTATTCTGTTATTGTACATAATCTTGCCTGCCAATTACAAATATCTACATTGACAGTCATATGCTTTATGCTCTCACCACTTGTCCACATATCTGTATTCAGGTGAACGTTGCCCACAATACTAACCCTCTGCTTGTATAACTCTAGCAAAGCCAATTTTGAAAAATAACTGCAGCTTTGGTTATGCAAGTAGTGTGCAACATATGTTCTGTAAAACACCTTTTTTTCTATAAAAGAATAGAGCAGTATATCTGCGACCAATATTCTGGAAAGTTTGCCATCCCACATGTAGTATTTTTGATATTTTTGGTTTTCTGTTTTTTTTTTACTTCTTTCTACAAACTCAAATATGGGTTGGCAACACACAAAAGAAATGTGCCCCTTATTTATTAAGGCAAACTGAAGTTATTCAGGCGTAAACTAACTGAAACATAGGGGACAAATAAAAAGTATGTTACATTGTGAAACAATGCATTGGAAACATTAGTATCCAAGGGGTTCAAAAGCTCTATTTGAGCACATGAGAATTTAAGAATTGTTTATTTGTCCCGTATGGTGCAGTTGGTTTACTCCAGAATAAATCGAGTTTGCTTTTATAAATTTGAGTCTATTAAACAATTATCTCAATATGATGACAGCTGGTAGTGAAGGTAGTAGCAGTTAAAGGTATTGGTGGTGGCAGTGGGGACACTATAACTATTGTCACCTCAACCGCATTTACACAGTAGGAGAAGACATGGGTGTTCCTGTTACTGTGTCTCCCAGTCAGTAGTTGTGCTCCAGGTGGCATCTCAGTCGGATGTGCCAACTTTCCTGCTCTGCATATTTTATTATTTATATCCTATATAATAAAATGCTAGCGATGTTTGTCAAAACCAATAATGCGCAGTAGAGACTGCCCATGTTCTGGCAGTCTCTACTGCGCATGACTGCATCACATGGAGCAGTGAGGCACCATCAGTACGCAGAGCAAGACTGGAGCAGTGAGGCAGCATCATTACGCAGAGCAGGACCGGAGCAGTGAGGTAGCGGCAGTACTCAGAGCAGGAGTGGAGCAGTGAGTCATCACCAGGACCTTGTCCCGTGTACACAGGCTTTTACACTAGTATATTATATATATATATATATATATATATACTAGCAATGTGGGACGGCGTTGCCCGTCAGGATATATAGGGAATTAATGCACACACACGGATGCGAGACACACAAGCAAATGCACACGCATGCACTGAGATGCTTAAAGAGCGACAGTCATACACACATACATGCAGACACATAGAGTGTGATACAGACATGCAACACACACAGTGAGAAACACACAGGCACACACAGAGACACACACACACACAGAAGTGAGTCATAAGGGGTTGACTTATGTGTCATTGGAATGAGTTTGTGTTTGTACTTATGCCTCCACTGTGGCATTCATTCATATAGTTGAAATGCATGTGGTAATTGCACATACTATGGTGGAAGGTGGATCGTGCTGGCTCCCGGGATGTGAGTGACTGGCATTCATTCATGTAATTGAAATGCGTGTGGTAACTGCACATACTATGGTGGAAGGTGGATCGTGCTGGCTCCTGGGGTGTGATTACGTGTGAGTGATTGCGTTTGAGTGCGAGATTGAGTGATTGCGTGTGAGTGATTGAGTGAGTGTGTTAGTGAGTGATGTTAGTGAGTGTGTGTGATTGAGTAAGAATGTGTGAGTGAGAGTGTGTATGATAGTGAGAGGGTGTGAGTGATTGAGGGTGTGAGTGATTGAGGGTGTGAGTGATTGAGGGTGTGAGTGATTGAGGGTGTGAGTGATTGAGGGTGAGTGTGTGACTGAGTGTGACTGAGTGTGAGAGTGTGATTGTGATTGAGTGTGACTGCGAGACTGTAAGTGTGAGAGTGTGGTTGAGTGTGAGACTGTGAGAGTGTGATTGAATGATTGAGTGATTGAGTGTGAGAGTGAGACTGTGTGAGAGTGTGAGTGTGATTGAGTGAGACTGTGAGAGTGTGATTGAGAGTGAGAGAGTGTGAGTGTGATTGAGAGTGAGAGTGTGATTGAGAGTGAGAGTGTGTGAGTGTGATTGAGTGAGACTGTGAGAGTGTGATTGAGTGAGACTGTGAGAGTGTGATTGAGTGAGACTGTGTGAGTGATTGGGTGTGAGACAGAGAGTGAGAGAGACTGTGTGAGACAGAGTGTGAGAGTGTGTGAGACTGTGAGAGTGTGTGAGACTGAGAGTGTGAGAGACTGTGAGAGTGTGAGAGAGTGTGAGAGACTGTGAGACTGAGAGTGTGAGAGACTGAGACTGAGAGTGTGAGAGACTGTGAGACAGACTGAGAGTGTGAGAGAGACTGTGAGAGTGTGAGAGAGACTGTGAGAGTGTGAGAGAGACTGTGAGAGTGTGAGAGAGTGTGAGACTGTGAGAGTGTGTGAGACTGTGAGAGTGTGTGAGACTGTGAGACAGAGAGTGTGAGACTGAGAGTGTGAGAGAGAGTGTGAGAGAGACTGTGAGAGTGTGAGAGTGTGAGACTGTGAGAGTGTGAGAGAGACTGTGAGAGTGTGAGAGAGACTGAGAGAGTGTGAGAGAGACTGAGAGTGTGAGAGAGACTGAGAGTGTGAGACAGAGTGTTAGAGAGACTGTGTGTGTGAGACTGTGTGTGTGAGACTGTGTGTGTGAGACTGTGTGTGTGAGACTGTGTGTGTGAGACTGTGTGTGTGAGACTGTGTGTGTGTGAGACTGTGAGAGTGTGTGAGAGTGTGAGAGAGTGTGAGACAGAGTGCGAGTGTGTGAGACAGAGTGCGAGTGTGTGAGACAGAGTGCGAGTGTGTGAGACAGAGTGCGAGTGTGTGAGACAGAGTGCGAGTGTGTGAGACAGAGTGCGAGTGTGTGAGACAGAGTGCGAGTGTGTGAGACAGAGTGCGAGTGTGTGAGACAGAGTGCGAGTGAGTGAGACAGAGTGCGAGTGAGTGAGACAGAGTGCGAGTGAGTGAGACTGAGAGTGTGGATGAGTGAGACAGAGTGTGAATGTGAGAGAGAGACTGTGAGAGTGTGAGACTGTGAGACAGAGTGTGAATGAGTGAGAGACTGTGAGGGAGAGAGAGACTGTGAGGGAGAGAGAGACTGTGAGAGTGAGAGAGACTGTGAGAGTGAGAGAGACTGTGAGAGTGAGAGAGACTGTGAGAGTGAGAGAGACTGTGAGAGTGAGAGTGTGAGACTGTGAGAGTGTGCGAGACTGTGAGAGCGTGCGAGACAGAGAGTGTGTGTGTGCGAGACCGAGAGAGTGTGTGTGTGTGTGAGAGAGAGTGTGTGTGAGACAGAGAGTGTGAGACAGAGAGTGCGAGACAGAGAGTGCGAGACAGAGAGTGCGAGACAGAGAGTGCGAGACAGAGAGTGCGAGACAGAGTGCGAGACAGAGTGCGAGACAGAGTGCGAGACAGAGTGCGAGACAGAGTGCGAGACAGAGTGCGAGACAGAGTGCGAGACAGAGTGCGAGACAGAGTGCGAGACAGAGTGCGAGACAGAGTGCGAGACAGAGTGCGAGACAGAGTGCGAGACAGAGTGCGAGACAGAGTGCGTGAGAGTGAGAGAGTAAGAGTGAGAGAGTGAGAGAGTAAGAGTGAGAGAGTGAGAGAGTGAGAGAGTGAGAGTGAGAGAGTGAGAGAGTGAGACTGTGTGAGAGTGAGACTGTGTGAGTGTGAGACTGTGTGAGTGTGAGACTGTGTGAGTGTGAGAGTGAGACTGTGTGAGTGTGAGAGTGAGACTGTGTGAGTGTGAGAGTGAGACTGTGTGAGAGACTATGTGAGAGTGAGAGTGAGAGAGAGACTATGTGAGAGTGAGAGAGAGACTATGTGAGAGTGAGAGAGAGACTATGTGAGAGTGAGAGAGAGACTGAGAGTGAGAGAGACTGTGAGAGTGTGAGACTGTGTGAGACTGAGACTGTGTGAGACTGAGACTGTGTGAGACTGAGACTGTGTGAGACTGAGACTGTGTGAGACTGAGACTGTGTGAGACTGAGACTGTGTGAGACTGAGACTGTGTGAGACTGAGACTGTGTGAGACTGAGACTGTGTGAGACTGAGACTGTGTGAGACTGAGACTGTGTGAGACTGAGACTGTGTGAGACTGAGACTGTGTGAGACTGAGACTGTGTGAGACTGAGACTGTGTGAGACTGAGACTGTGTGAGACTGAGACTGTGTGAGACTGAGACTGTGTGAGACTGAGACTGTGTGAGACTGAGACTGTGTGAGACTGAGACTGTGTGAGACTGAGACTGTGTGAGACTGAGACTGTGTGAGACTGAGACTGCGAGACAGACTGCGAGACAGACTGCGAGACAGACTGCGAGACAGACTGCGAGACAGACTGCGAGACAGACTGCGAGACAGACTGCGAGACAGACTGCGAGACAGACTGCGAGACAGACTGCGAGACAGACTGCGAGACAGACTGCGAGACTGACTGCGAGACAGACTGCGAGACTGACTGCGAGACTGACTGCGAGACTGACTGCGAGACTGACTGCGAGACTGACTGCGAGACTGACTGCGAGACTGAGACTGTGAGACTGAGTGCGAGCCTGAGTGAGACAGTGTGAGAGAGAGAGACTGTGAGACAGAGTGTGAGAGACAGAGTGTGTGAGACAGAGTGTGTGAGACAGAGTGTGTGAGACAGAGTGTGTGAGACAGAGTGTGTGAGACAGAGTGTGTGAGACAGAGTGTGTGAGACAGAGTGTGTGAGACAGAGTGTGTGAGACTGTGAGACTGTGTGAGACTGTGTGAGAGAGAGACTGTAAGAGTGAGAGAGAGAGACTGTGAGAGTGTGAGAGAGAGAGAGACTGAGAGTAAGAGACTGTGAGACAGTGTGAGACAGTGTGAGACAGTGTGAGACTGTGTGAGACTGTGTGAGACTGTGTGAGACTGTGTGAGACTGTGTGAGACTGTGTGAGACTGTGTGAGAGAGAGAGACTGTAAGAGTGAGAGAGAGAGACTGTGAGAGTGTGAGAGAGAGACTGAGAGTAAGAGACTGTGAGACAGTGTGAGACTGTGAGACAGTGTGAGACTGTGAGACAGTGTGAGACTGTGAGACAGTGTGAGACTGTGAGACAGTGTGAGACTGTGAGACAGTGTGAGATTGTGAGACAGTGTGAGATTGTGAGACAGTGTGAGATTGTGAGACTGTGAGACAGTGTGAGACAGTGTGAGACAGTGTGAGACAGTGTGAGACTGTGTGAGACTGTGTGAGACTGTGTGAGACTGTGTGAGACTGTGTGAGACTGTGTGAGACTGTGTGAGACTGTGTGAGACTGTGTGAGACTGTGTGAGACTGTGTGAGACTGTGTGAGACTGTGTGTGAGACTGTGTGTGAGAGAGAGACTGTGAGAGTGTGACTGTGTGAGAGTTTGAGACTGAGAGAGTGTGAGACTGTGTGAGAGTGAGACAGAGTGTGTGAGACTGTGTGTGAGACTGTGAGAGAGTGTGAGAGTGAGAGACTGAGACTGTGAGACTGTGAGAGAGAGAGTGAGAGTGTGTGAGAGAGTGTGTGTGTGACTGTGTGTGTGACTGTGTGTGAGACTGTGTGAGACTGTGTGTGAGACTGTGTGTGAGACTGTGTGTGAGACTGTGTGTGAGACTGTGTGTGAGACTGTGTGTGAGACTGTGTGTGTGTGAGACTGTGTGTGTGTGAGACTGTGTGTGTGTGAGACTGTGTGTGTGTGAGACTGTGTGTGTGTGAGACTGTGTGTGTGTGAGACTGTGTGTGTGTGAGACTGTGTGTGTGTGAGACTGTGTGTGAGACTGTGTGTGAGACTGTGTGTGAGACTGTGTGTGAGACTGTGTGTGTGTGAGACTGCGTGTGTGAGAGAGTGTGAGAGACTGAGAGTGTGAGAGACTGTGTCAGTGTGAGGGACTGTGTGAGACTGTGTGAGACAGAGAGACTGTGAGAGACACTGAGAGTGTGAAACTGTGTGAGACTGTGACTGTGTGAGAGACTGTGTAAGAGTGTGAGAGAGTGTGAGAGAGTGTGAGAGAGTGTGAGAGAGTGTGAGAGAGTGTGAGAGAGTGTGAGAGAGTGTGAGAGAGTAAGAGTGTAAGAGACTGTGAGAGTGTTAGGGACTGTGAGAGTGTTAGGGACTGTGAGAGTGTTAGGGACTGTGAGAGTGTTAGGGACTGTGAGAGTGTTAGGGACTGTGAGAGTGTTAGGGACTGTGTGAGACTGCGTGAGACTGCGAGAGAGACAGTGAGAGACTGAGACTGAGACTGTGTGAGACTGAGACTGTGTGAGACTGAGACTGTGTGAGACTGAGACTGTGTGAGACTGAGACTGTGTGAGACTGAGACTGTGTGAGACTGAGACTGTGTGAGACTGAGACTGTGTGAGAGAGAGACTGTGTGAGACGGTGTGTGAGAGTGTGAGAGAGTGTGAGAGAGTGTGAGAGAGTGTGAGAGAGTGTGAGAGTGTGAGAGAGTGTGAGAGAGTGTGAGAGAGTGTGAGAGAGTGTGAGAGAGTGTGAGAGACTGTGTGAGACTGCGAGAGAGACTGTGTGAGACTGCGAGAGAGACTGTGTGAGACTGCGAGAGAGACTGTGTGAGATTGTGAGACTGTGTGAAAGTGTGAAACTGTGTGAAAGTGTGAGACTGTATGACTGTGTGAGACTGTGAGAGTGTGAGAGACTGAGACTGCGAGAGAGACTGTGTGAGACTGTGCGAGAGACTGTGAGAGACTGCGAGAGAGACTGTGAGAGTGTGAGACAGAGTGTGTGAGGGACTGTGAGACTGCGAGAGAGACTGTGTGAGACTGCTAGAGAGACTGTGTGAGACTGCGAGAGAGACTGTGAGACTGAAAGTGTGAGACTGAGAGTGTGTGAGACAGAGTGTGAGACTGAGAGTGTGAGACTGAGAGTGTGAGACTGAGAGTGTGAGACTGAGAGTGTGAGACTGAGTGTGTGAGACTGAGTGTGTGAGACTGAGTGTGTGTGAGAGTGTGTGTGAGAGTGTGAGAGTGTGAGACAGTGTGAGACTGTGTGTGAGTGTGAGACTGTGTGTGACTGTGTGTGAGTGTGAGACTGTGTGTGACTGTGTGTGAGTGTGAGACTGTGTGTGAGTGTGAGACTGTGTGTGAGTGTGAGACTGTGTGTGAGTGTGAGACTGTGTGTGAGTGTGAGACTGTGTGTGAGTGTGAGACTGTGTGTGAGACTGTGTGTGAGACTGTGTGTGAGACTGTGTGTGAGACTGTGAGACTGTGTGAGACTGTGAGACTGTGTGAGACTGTGAGAGACTGTGAGAGACTGTGAGAGACTGTGAGAGACTGTGAGAGACTGTGAGAGACTGTGAGAGACTGTGAGACTGAGTGAGACTGTGAGACTGAGTGAGACTGTGAGACTGAGAGAGACTGTGAGACTGAGAGAGACTGTGAGACTGTGTGAGTGTGAGACTGTGTGTGACACTGTGTGAGACAGAGTGAGAGAGTGTGAGACTGTGAGAGAGTGAGAGACTGTGAGAGAGTGTGAGACTGTGAGAGAGTGAGAGACTGAGTGTGAGAGAGAGTGTGAGACAGAGAGTGTGAGACAGAGAGTGTGAGACAGAGAGTGTGAGACAGAGAGTGTGAGACAGAGAGTGTGAGAGTGTGAGACTGTGTGACTGAGAGTGAGAGAGAGACTGTGAGACTATGTGTGAGACTGTGTGTGAGAGAGAGACTGTGAGAGTGTGACTGTGTGAGAGTGTGAGACAGAGTGTGTGAGACTGAGAGTGTGAGGGACTGTGAGAGTGTGAGGGACTGTGAGACTGCGAGAGGGACTGTGAGACTGCGAGAGAGACTGTGTGAGACTGCGAGAGAGACTGTGAGAGACTGAGAGTGTGAGACTGAAAGTGTGAGACTGAGTGTGTGAGACTGAGAGTGTGAGAGAGTGTGTGAGACAGAGTGAGACTGTGTTTGAGAGTGTGAGACTGTGTGTGAGTGTTTGACTGTGTGAGTGTGAGACAGAGTAAGACTGTGTGAGTGTGAGACTGTGTGAGTGTGAGACTGTGTGAGTGTGAGACTGTGTGAGTGTGAGACTGTGTGAGTGTGAGACTGTGTGAGTGTGTGTGAGAGTGTGTGTGAGAGTGTGTGTGAGAGTGTGTGTGAGAGTGTGTGTGAGAGTGTGTGTGAGAGTGAGACTGTGTGAGAGTGAGACTGTGTGAGAGTGAGACTGTGTGAGAGTGAGAGACTGTGAGACTGAGTGAGAGAGAGAGACTGTGAGACTGTGCGAGTGTGAGACTGTGTGAGTGTGAGACTGTGTGTGACACTGTGTGAGACAGAGTGAGAGTGTGTGAGACTGAGAGGGAGAGAGTGTGAGACTGTGAGAGAGTGTGAGACTGTGAGAGAGTGAGAAACTGAGAGAGTGTGAGAGAGAGTGTGAGACTGTGTGAGAGTGTGAGAGTGTGAGAGAGAGTGTGAGACTGTGTGAGAGTGTGAGACTGTGTGAGAGTGTGAGACTGTGTGAGAGTGTGAGACTGTGTGACAGAGTGAGAGAGAGACTGTGAGACTATGTGTGAGACTGTGTGTGAGAGAGAGAGTGTGACTGTGTGAGAGTGTGAGACTGTGTGAGACTGTGTGAAAGTGTGTGAGAGTGTGTGAGAGTGTGTGAGAGTGTGTGAGAGTGTGTGAGAGTGTGTGAGACTGTGTGAGAGTGTGAGACTGTGTGAGAGTGTGAGACTGTGTGAGACTGTGTGAGACTGTGTGAGAGTGTGAGACTGTGTGAGAGTGTGTGAGAGTGAGACAGAGAGTGTGAGACAGAGAGTGTGAGACTGTGTGAGACTGTGAGAGAGTGTGAGAGTGTGAGAGTGTGAGAGTGTGAGAGTGAGAGAGTGTGAGAGAGTGTGAGACTGTGTGTGTGAGACTGTGTGTGTGAGACTGTGTGTGTGAGACTGTGTGTGTGAGACTGTGTGTGTGAGACTGTGTGTGTGAGACTGTGTGTGTGAGACTGTGTGTGTGAGAGAGTGTGAGAGACTGTGAGAGTGTGAGACTGTGAGAGACTGTCAGTGTGAGAGACTGTGAGAGTGTGAGACTGTGAGAGACTGTCAGTGTGAGGGACTGTGTGAGACAGAGAGACTGTGAGAGACACAGAGTGTGAAACTGTATGAGACTGACTGTGTGAGACAGTGTGTGAGAGAGTGTGAGAGAGTGTGAGAGAGTGTGAGAGAGTGTGAGAGAGTGTGAGAGAGTGTGAGAGAGTGTGAGAGAGTGTGAGAGAGTGTGAGAGAGTGAGAGAGTGAGAGAGTGTGAGTGAGTGAGAGAGTGTGAGAGAGTAAGAGACTGAGTGTTAGGGACTGAGAGAGACTGTGCGAGACTGCGACTGTGCGAGACTGCGACTGTGCGAGACTGCGACTGTGCGAGACTGCGACTGTGCGAGACTGCGACTGTGCGAGACTGCGACTGTGCGAGACTGCGACTGTGCGAGACTGCGAGAGTGTGAGACTGCGAGAGTGTGAGACTGCGAGAGTGTGAGACTGTGTGAGACTGTGACTGTGTGAGAGACTGTGAGAGACTGAGAGTGTGAGACTGAAAGTGTGAGACTGAGAGTGTGAGAGAGTGTGTGAGACTGTGTGTGAGAGTGTGAGACTGTGTGTGAGTGTGAGACTGTGTGAGTGTGAGACAGAGTGAGACTGTGTGAGAGTGTGAGACTGTGTGAGACTGTGTGAGTGTGAGACTGTGTGAGTGTGAGACTGTGTGAGTGTGAGACTGTGTGAGTGTGAGACTGTGTGTGAGACTGTGTGAGTGTGAGACTGTGTGTGAGTGTGTGTGTGAGAGTGTGACTGTGTGAGAGTGTGACTGTGTGAGAGTGTGACTGTGTGAGAGTGAGACTGTGTGAGAGTGAGACTGTGTGAGAGTGAGACTGTGTGAGAGTGAGACTGTGTGAGAGTGAGACTGTGTGAGAGTGAGACTGTGTGAGAGTGAGACTGTGTGAGACTGTGTGAGACTGTGTGAGACTGTGTGAGAGTGTGTGAGAGTGAGACAGAGAGTGTGAGACAGAAAGTGTGAGACAGAAAGTGTGAGACAGAAAGTGTGAGACAGAAAGTGTGAGACTGTGTGAGACTGTGAGAGAGTGTGAGAGTGTGAGAGTGTGAGAGTGTGAGAGTGTGAGAGTGAGAGAGTGTGAGAGTGAGAGTGTGAGAGTGTGAGACTGTGTGAGACTGTGTGAGACTGTGTGAGACTGTGTGAGACTGTGTGAGACTGTGTGAGACTGTGTGAGACTGTGTGAGACTGTGTGAGACTGTGTGTGTGTGAGACTGCATGTGTGAGAGAGTGTGAGAGACTGTGAGAGTGTGAGACTGTGAGAGACTGTCAGTGTGAGGGACTGTGTGAGACAGAGAGACAGAGAGACTGTGAGAGACACAGAGTGTGAAACTGTGTGAGACTGACTGTGTGAGAGTGTGAGAGAGTGTGAGAGAGTGTGAGAGAGAGTGAGAGAGTGTGAGAGAGTGTGAGAGAGTGTGAGAGTGTGTGAGAGTGTGTGAGAGAGTGTGAGAGAGTAAGAGACTGAGTGTTAGGGACTGAGAGAGACTGTGTGAGACTGCGAGAGAGACTGTGTTAGACTGCGAGAGAGACTGTGTGAGACTGCGAGAGAGACTGTGTGAGACTGCGACTGTGTGAGACTGCGACTGTGTGAGACTGCGACTGTGTGAGACTGCGACTGTGTGAGACTGCGACTGTGTGAGACTGCGACTGTGTGAGACTGCGACTGTGTGAGACTGCGACTGTGTGAGACTGCGACTGTGTGAGACTGCGACTGTGTGAGAGACTGTGTGAGACGGTGTGTGAGAGAGTGTGAGAGTGTAAGAGACTGTGAGAGTGTGAGGGACTGAGAGTGTGAGAGACTGTGTGAGACTGCGAGAGAGACTGTGTGAGACTGCGAGAGAGACTGTGTGAGATTGTGAGACTGTGTGAAAGTGTGAAACTGTGTGAAAGTGTGAGACTGTATGACTGTGTGAGACTGTGAGAGACTGAGACTGCGAGAGAGACTGTGTGAGACTGCGAGAGAGACTGTGTGAGACTGTGTGAGACTGTGAGACAGAGTGTGTGAGACAGAGTGTGAGGGACTGTGAGAGTGTGAGGGACTGTGAGAGTGTGAGGGACTGTGAGAGTGTGAGGGACTGAGACTGCGAGAGAGACTGTGTGAGACTGCGAGAGAGACTGTGTGAGACTGCGAGAGAGACTGTGTGAGACAGAGTGTGAGACAGAGAGTGTGAGACAGAGAGTGTGAGACAGAGTGTGTGAGACAGAGTGTGTGAGACAGAGTGTGTGAGACAGAGTGTGTGAGACAGAGTGTGTGAGACAGAGTGTGTGAGACAGAGTGTGTGAGACAGAGTGTGTGAGACAGAGTGTGAGACAGAGTGTGAGACAGAGTGTGAGACTGAGAGTGTGAGACTGAGTGTGTGAGACTGTGTGTGTGAGACTGCGAGAGAGACTGTGTGAGACTGCGAGAGAGTCTGTGTGAGACTGTGAAAGTGTGAGACTGTGTGAGACTGAGACTGAGACTGTGAGACTGCGAGAGAGACTGT